>CAEGAE010006956.1:0-14170 GCA_903067095.1 Girardinus metallicus
CATTTTTTTGTCTGAAATGTCGCTAAATATAGCAAGAAAGTCACTGAGTTGTCAACAGTGGGGTGAATATTATTAACTGCAAACGTTCAGACCTGACCTGGTGGGCCGGTCAGTCAGTCACACCTCTCTCTGCAGAGCAGCAGAGGACAGAGGCTGATTTTTAAACCTTTGCTGACGAAGATAAGATTAGGGGATAAGATGGGCTTCACAAGCACTGTAGCCTTGCAGCAAGAAGGTCCTGAGTTCGATTCCCGGCCCAGGGTCTTTCTGCATGGAGTTTGCATGTTCTCCCTGTGCATAAGTAGGTTCTCTCTGAGTACTCCGGCTTCCTCCCACAGACCAAAAACATGACTGTCAGGTTAATTGGTTTCTCTAAATTGTCCCTAGGTGTGAGTGTGTGTGCATGGTTGTTTGTCCTGTCTGTCTCTGTGTCGCCCTGCGACAGACTGGCGACCTGTCCAGGGTGTACCCCACCTCTCGCCCGGAACGTTAGCTGGAGATAGGCACCAGCACCCCTTCCGACCCCACTGGGGATAAAGGTGTATAGAAAATGAATGAATGAACGGACGGAAGGACTTCACATGTAAGTATCGGCCAATCACAATCCACCAAAATTAAGAAAATCGGCGCCCAGAAATCAACTGGTCCATAAAGCAGTTGGTCAATAAATGTATCCTATTATACATGTATATAATGTAAACAGCAGTGCTAGAGATGCAGTAAGTTTATAGCAGGTGTGTGAATGATCTAATGATCAGACTGCTGTCCACATTGTTACCAGAACTAGAGGGCCCCAAAACCAAGTTTGGCTTAGGGCCCATTGGAGGCTTGGGCCGGCCCTGGTATTATGTCATGTTTATGACACTGTCATGTCAGTCTTATTCACACCCCATCAAATAAAGTGTTATCAAATCTTTTTTATTTCTGTTCCCTGTAACCTCATGTCTCCACTTGGGTCGTCTCGCTCACACACGTACTCCGTCTTGCTATGGCTAACCTTCATTCCTCTCCTTTCCAGTGGGACCTGTCCATCACCACAGCAAACAGGAAAGGGCTCAGAGCTGATCCTTGGTGAAGTTCCACTTTCACCTTGAACTCCTCTGTCACTCCTACGACTCACCTCACCACAGTTTTACAGCTCTCATACAGCTCCTTCACCACTAACATATTTCTCTGTTACTCCAGACTTCCTCATGCAGTACCACGACTCCTGTCTTAGGATGTCATAAGCTTTCTCTAGATCTACAAAAACACAATGCAGGTCCCTCTGACATTCTCTGTACTCTTCTATCAACATCTGCAAAGCAAAGATTGAATCTGTAGAACATTTTCTTGGCAGGAAACCACACTGCTGCTCACAGATGTCCACTGGTGACCTCAGTCTGGCCTTAGCAACTCTTTCCCATAACTTCATTGAATGACTCATCAACTTTATACCTCTGGAGTTGCCATAATATTGGTCATCTCCCTTTTTCTTGAAAATTGGCATTAGCACACATCTCCTCCATTCTTCGGGTATCCTCTCACTCTCTAGGTTCTTATTGAACAGCCTTGTCAAAAACTCTAGTGCTGGCTCTCATAGACACTTCAATACCTCTACAGGTATATCATATGGACCTTTTCAATGCCTTCCTTACTTCACCTTTATACCTTTTGCTACTTCCTGATCCACAGGGGCAGCTTCTTCTCCTCTTTGTTCTCTCTGGTTTTCTTCTTTGATCTACTTTTCGAAGTACTCCTTCCAATCTTCTTATCACACTTTTTGCATCTGTCAGTAGAGTTACTAACCTGTTGGACATCCTACCCATCTCTATCTGACTCACCAACCTGTATAAGTCCTTCTCTCACTCCTTGCTCTCCAGCCTATTACAAAGTCAGTGTATGCCCTTTTTTTGCCCTTAGTTACCTCTGCCTCCACTTTGACTGAAACTATCCACTATGCCTTGAATATCACAAATGACATGTTCAAAATCCTACAGTAAGTCCTCACCAATGCTTCACCACAAAACATGAAGTGGCCATAACTACTGTCTGGAAGATCGGACTGAAGGTGATTTAGAAGATTTACCGAATGCACCGTCTAGTGGACAGGTGTGGGATCGGCGTGAAAGTGTTGGGGATGTGGTGGTTACCATGGGTGCCAGAGCTCACCACAAGGCCAGAGTGGCACTGAGCTGCGAGAGCTGCTTGCAACTTTAATTTATTGCATTCATTGCAAGGTGTCATTCAAAGGTTACTTAAAATAAGACTTTCTTACCTCTTTAAAATCTTTAACAGTCTTGAAGTAGAGCCTCTGCTTGTCAAGCAGCTCCAGGTATTCATCATTCAACTGATCTCTTCTCATTTTGTTTTCTTGTTTCTTCTTCTCCATCTGAAGAGGCAGACAGGTAGGAGAAGCATCTGTTAGTGATGCAGCCCAATAGATGTCTTACAACACCAATGACCCAGTTGCAGCAACATCTGTACCTTGATGCGACTCTGTTTGATCCCCTCCACTATCTGCTCCATCTGTCTGAGGAACTGATCCCTGGCAGCTGCAGACGACATAGCTCTGGAAGACAGCAGAGCCATTTAAAACTCAGTTACAGAATAAAACCACAAACATCAACAACTAGGGATGATGAAAAACAAAAGCTGCACTCTCCTTTACATCAAAACTGTATATTACAATTCAATTTTCAACAAGATATTCTTTACTTACTGTTGAAAGTTGTCATGAATTGAATTCAGCAGATTTACCTAAATGAGATTATTATTCTTCAGTGATTTTTTGAACATGTTTACCAAATCACTGTTACAGGCAGAATTCAATTTGAGATTAAATTTTGGTGCCACAGTCTGCTGTAATTACCCTACCTCCTTCTCAAGGTAGACCTTCTTATCATCTAAGGTGTTATAGAGAGTGAAGAACTGCTTGGTCTCTTTGTGTGTAGCAGACACTGGAAGACAAGATTAATAAACATTTTACAGAGACGAGTCCACATGAAGAAATTATGTAACACCGTCTATAACTAAATCAGATGTAGAAGAGGAATCTACCTTGGCTGTAGAGTTCAATAAATCTCTTCTGGTACTGGGTCAGCTCCGCCCGGTTAGGCACCTCATCAATCTTCCTCTGCAAGATTGCGATCTCGCGGTTCCTGCGAGCCTGAGGAGAGCAAAAGCAGTCCTGTGGTAGGAGTTCGCCCTGCATTCGGCAAGTTGCTGGTTCGATCCCCACTCCGCGGATGAAGTGTCCTTGGCAAGACCCTTCATCCACCTTGCCTGCTAGTGGGGATCAGAAGGCCCGGTCAGCACATGGCAGCCTCGCAGACTGCAGCTGTGGCTACTATCCAGTAGCTTGCCACCATCAGCGTCTGAGTGTGTGCATGAATAACTAACTTTGGGGTCCTCTGGGCGCTGTTCAAGTACAATACCAAAGCTTTGACCCATAACCAAAAGTAGATTGTACTTCCACAAATCAGACTTCAAAGTCAGAAGTCCTTTCTTCTTCTACTACTCTCCAATTTTTGATTATTTGCTGCTATATCAGCTGTTAACTTTTTTACATAATGCTGTCATCAACTAATCGTTCTCTTTCCCCTGCTATTAATTTTTTACTTTCATCATCATCAAAAATAATTCTATATCACTCACATTGAGTTTTATGCTTTTTTAAATTATCATTAATTGCTCTTGTGCAACTAGATGCTCTGTAATTGTTGTTTGTGGGTGTCTCAATGTTCAATGTATGTACATTTCTAAAACTGCAAAAATAACAAAAAATAAAGTTTATAAAAAAATAACCCTACATCAGATCATCTGTTTCTTCTTGAGCATTCTGTTCTGTCTTCTCAAACCTCCAGTCAGTCGAGGCAGATGGCTGCTTGTACTGAACCAGATTCTGGTTCTGCTGGAGTTTTCTTCCTGTTAGGGGAGTTTTTTTCTTTCCACTGTCGCTACATGCATGCTCTGTATGAGGGATTGCTGCAAAGTCAATGACAACGCAAGCGACTGTCACAACATGCTCATTCAGGAGAAGTGAATGCTGCAGGTCAATCACTATGTAACCTGCTGGGTTTCCTTAGAGTTTTTCATCTACTTTGAACAATTATTTAAGTATAATATACTATTGGATAATTACGATCAATTGGAATGTACCTGTGATTGAATTTAAATAATTTTTTGTAATTGTATAGCTATCCACTTAGGTCAGTAATTTAAAAAACAAATGGGTAAAATGTTGAAATCAAAGTATGATGTGGCAAATCAAATAAAAAACAGCTCATTTAAATAGAAACACCACTGTGCCTACTAAGCACCTCTACATTTTTGTCTTTTAGAAAGTGAAGGAAGGAAAAAAGTATTTTCTACATTCTTATCCAACCATGAAAAATTATAAACACAAATTTCCAAATTGCATAGTAACTCTCCTTACTGCATAAACACGTCCTGCTGCCTAGGTAAAGTGCTTCTCTCCACCTAAGCAACAGAGCGCTCCACTCCCCCGCCAGCAGCAGGGTGCGCTCTACTAGCTGCAGTCTGCACAGAGCATGCTCCACTCTGCTGCCTTAGCAGGGCGCGCCAGATTCTTAAATTTTAAAATACAATGAGCTGTGAATGCAAAGTCATTTGAGTCTGATGCTTTAATGGTTTTTGAATTGATGCTTTCTCCTGAGTGTCCCTTTCTGCTTGGATTACAATTAGACAGTGATTGAGTCTGTGATTGTGTTTTAATGTTTTTCACCTAGCTCAATGAGAAATTTTCCTTTGGGGACAATAATAAAGTGCTTCTGATGGTGAGAATGCTGCACTGCTTAGAGAGAGAACTCCACTCTGTGTGTAATATTAAAGCAATGGTTACCATGAGCAGGCGGACTTTTTGCAGCTTCTCTCTATCTGAATTGTACTGTTGGTCTATTAGCTGCCTCCTCTCCTGGGAAAAGAAAAGGTCTCATTTAACACTATGGATTTTGGAAATAAAAATTCTAATTAAGATAACACTACATATATTAGTGTAGCTGGACATGCACCTGCTCTTCCTCTGTGTCCTGTCCTGATGCTGACTTAAGCTCTTCAATGTTCTGCTGTAGTCGGACCATCTCTTCCTGTATATAAAGCAGATTTTATTAAATACAATCAAAACATACTAAAGACCGTTTTAAGATTGAGGGTAAACGAATCCCATCAGAAGTGCTGGTGTATGTGCTCACTCTGCAGTGTGTCCGAAACTGCTGCTCTTGTTGCTTCAGGTTCTCATTCAACGTCACCAAAGTCCTGAGCTTCTCCATCAGACTGCCGACAAAAATTATATTACTTCTGTCACTAGTCAAGGGTCCTGTGTTCCAAACCTGCTATTTATTCAAGCCCAACTCTGTCTTGTTCATGTTCTATTAAAAATTTGACCGCTGTTGCCAGTGATCAACTTTGTGATGAGATTACTGTATAGTTCTGTATGATAAAAATAAGATGGCTCACCCACTGTCTGCTTGCTCCTCCATCTCTTCTAGTGACTTCATCTCTGTCTCCAGTTTTATTGAGTGTTCTGTAGCCTTGGAACAGATATAGGACATTTAGGTTTGTATTTTCAAAATTGGTGTTGGGGGGAAAAAAAAAAACTACCTAGCTTTGACTAGATAATTTAAGGTAGGCTAAAATTGCTGTATAACAATCAAAAGAGTAATTTGACTGTCAAGCTTTCCTAATTTTAAAGTACATTTGAGCATAACCCAAAATCCCACGCTGATTGTCGAGGCCCCATGGGACAAAACATACATGTCTACATGTACTCTCACACAAACAACCATTCCCTTGCGTAATACAACAAACCCCTCTCACAAACACCATCAAACTCTCACATGTATGATAAACTCTCATATATATACCAACCTATACCGATAAATTCATATGTTTATCATCAAACTCTCTTTACATACGGCACTACCAGACAAAAAAAAAACCCCAAAAAACAACTATTTGAAATAAACTTAAATACATAGACTCAAAATTTGAACTATATTTACAACAAACTAAACTTATTGTAAGGCAGAGATGTATTCATTTTCAAACTATTTTATTCTTTAATGATCATCCTTGTTTTTAAAAGTTTCACTTTGATTTTTAAGTTTATTGTATTTCTAAATTAGTTTAAACGTATTCAAAAAATTTACAACCATTACCCCCAGTTAAGTAGCTTTATAAATTTGACATCATGATGGTAAATGTGAGAATGAATGACAGAAACTGAGAAAGAAAATATCAGTAAATATAGGACAGTTTGACTGTGAATGTGAGAATTAATTCACAATCATTCTCAATGAGCATAGTGGTGTGTGTGAGAGTTTGATACAGGAGTTATCTTGAATTCTCAGTTTCTGATTGGACGCCTGTAAGAAGGTGGGTTTTCGTGGACATTAAGATGCCTGGGCTTTAAGGGAACAGAGCTTAAGTCACTCAGCAAATGAGTTTTTCAAATAATATTGCAAGAGCTTCCAGACTAGCATCAGCTGCATCTGAAATGTTAAATGGGAGCTGACAGCCAGCACTGGATGCCCCATCTGCTGCTGCAGTTAATGCTGAAGTTGGCTTCCTGTTGCTGCTCCAGGAAATGGCTAACGGGAGATTCCACCTATTTTCTCACAATCTTAAGCATCTTTAATCTGCTCTAGTTTAAAAACTACAAAACTTCACAACTGTATTACATTATTCTTCACTAATAGCAGAAGATGTAAAACCTAGTTTGTGAACCATAACACTACTTCATTTGTAAAAGTTCATTACAATTATTTTTCTTGCACCTAACCTTCTCAGCTCCAGTCTGAAAACTTGACTGCATACTGAAGAGTTAATTGTTGTTTAGGGGACACATGTAAAAGTTTTTTGACACAAGGTCTTGAGGATTGAAATTGAGGATCCCTGCTATACAGGCTCATGGGTGGGACTGAAATGGCAGACAAAGTAGGCAAGGGGGTGGTATAAGAGGATAATCTAGAACTGCACTCATGGCAGGGTTGCTGGGATACAATAGAGAATGGTAGGTACCAAAGTAAACTGGGTATATTTACAAGTTGGAGAAGGTTTAAAGATGTGATGTGGGCAGAAAGAACCAGGTGACAGATTACATGAACTTAAATAGAACATTACACTTGATATGGAAGAGCCACACCATGGTGTGGAAGGCAGGGAGGATTATAACGAGGAAGAGACAGAGAGACTTGTGGGAAATACAAGATGGAAGAGCAGACATGTTGAAAAGGTTATAGGTACCAGACGGACACCGGTGGTAGATCTTTTAAAATATGTGGAAATGGGATGGATGGAAGAAACTTGAAGTGGATCAATGCAGTGTATTGTGGTACTAATACCCCAACATGTTTTATTTTATCATCACATTAAATCAGTATCATAAAAAAGGCCACTTTTTCTCTGGTTTTGTAATTTATGCCACCTCACTATAAACTGTGATGTGATGGTTGGGCAGCTGGAGTACCCACTGAAAATGAAAACTTTAATTAAATTTGGTATGGAAAATATCAACTCTATAGTATGGCTAAAGTACACCATCAATACTACTAAACATTTTTTGTGCTTTACCAAAATGTTTCCACCAAATGTATTGTGTTCACTACAAACAACTTTAATATGAGCTGGCGAAAGGTGATTTTGTAACCAATCACCAAAATACATCATTTAAACAGAATTTTGTAAAGATTGTATGCATACTTGAAGTAATTTAGTCATTTAAAGTTGTTAACTTGTTTATGCGAGTTGTGTGATGTGGGCGGGGCCAAAAGACAAGAAAGTTCCAGACCGACAAGATGGGGAGTGGAACCAAACAGTCTTTTGACCTCCATCTCCTTCTCTCTCTTTTTTTGTTAATTACCGACTCATTAATATTGTTTTTTCTTCTGTTTTATTGCTGATAAGAATTATGTTGAAAATAAAGGAAGCATCAGGCTCAGGTTTCACTCAAGAAGGAACTACACATCAAGTAAAGTAAAATGAGGTAAATTGTAAAGTCCTCAAGTGTTAGAGAAGTCTCTCCAGCCTCCATCTTAAAACACATCTCATAATTTCACAACTGTTTTATGTAAGCACTTTTTCCTCAAGCAAAGAAAAATAAAACTAATAAAAAAAAGCTATGTTTAGAAAATGTAATTGCATATTTAAAAAAATTAAGTGCCAGAATGTAATTATTTTTATTTGTATAACAAAATAATCAGCTGATGAATCAGTTTCTGTTGAAATATCTGGGTCTCTTTAAGTCCATCAGAACCAGAACCTGGAGGTTTCTCCATTGCTGAGTGTTGCTGCAACAGCAGAGTTGAGCACAGCTGCTGCTGCTCAAATCCCACCAACAATAGTGAGGACAAGAGAATAATGGAAAAGCTCACTACCTGGGTTAGAACCGAACCGCACAGTAACTGCTTTGGTTCTACCAAGTGACGTTAGAATGTGAAGAAGTGTAAGTGAGTGTAAAAAAGCAAATAATTGGAACTTCTGATTTGGGCAGAGCCATGTGAGGATGCATTGAGCCAAGCTCCGAGTGAATCCTCAAATTTGGCATGAAAAGACCATTTCAGCGCTGGTTTTGCGACATACTAAGAGCATTATAACTTAAAGGAATACCGTAAAAATAGGCATACACCAGCAAAATGCCTGAACATCGTAGTCTCCAACTCCTCAGGAAGCTAATGCAAGATGAAGTGCTAACTGCTATTAGTGGACTACGAGGAGAACTGGTGGCCACATTAACAACTACGGCAAAAGTACATGTGGATAAACTTCAAGAATTACAAAGTGCACTGGGAAAGAACCCAAAACAGATGACACCATGAGCCGGGTTGCGGAACTGGAGACAGCAGTCGTGGCTCATTCGGACTCGACCCATTATATGGAGCTGGATATATCGGCCATGAAACAAGAGAAAAATCGCTGTGAGGACCTGGAGGTCAGATCTCCGTATTATGGGAGTATAAGAGGGTCGCGAAGATGGAAAGCTTGTGACAAGTTTTGTGGCTGAACTTTTGAAGGAGACATTACAACTTGCTTCAACTCCGCTGCTGGACCGGGCACACCACACTTCACTCTCCGCAGCAAGGCAGACAACGGGGAGGCGCCTCCACGAGCTATTGTGGAGGCGCCTTCTCGCCATTATTTCAGCGAGAAGGAGGCTATTTTAAAGAAGGCAACAGAGATCAAACAACTCATCACTAAGGACGGCGACAAGATTTTGGTTCTCCCGGATTACACCATGGCTGCCAGCAAGCAACGTGCAGCTTTTAACGAGGTCAGATCTCTCCTGCGGGGGTTTGAATGCGTTGAGGTGGCCTTCCTTGTCCGGCTACGCTCAGGATCACTACCCCGTAGGGTGAAGAGCATCGCTTTAAAGAACCTTTAGAAGCCGAGGAGTTCATATCCAAAAACCTATACAATGGAAGGTGCTGTCCACCAACTGCTAATATGTGTACCATATATGTTTATGCAAAGTATAGTCCTGGAAAAATTGCCTCTGAGACTTGTTGTCATACCTCTGGGTTAACAGGGTTTTGTTTTTCTCTCAATAAATAAGGATCCAGTCTGGACCAGGCTGTCTTGGTAAGCTGATACAGCTTACCAAGGTGTAGAATCTCTAAATACTGGTGTTCTTTGCGGGAAGTTCATAAGGAGCCTTCCTTTCTCTTCACCATTTCTCTCCCGTCCTGTCATTCTTGAGATTTAATGTTTTAAGTTGGAACTGTTTCAGAGGGACACGAGTATGTCAGTTGTTGTGTACCAAGAGTTATGGAGTTTTAGAATGTTGATTGGGATTTTTGGTTTGCTTAATTTCACACATCCAATGTTATTGTAGCGATTCTGTGTTTTAGTTCTGCTCGGGTCCATATGGTTATGTGTAGAGTGTTAGGGGCTTCCCCTGTTTGACTCTGCTGACTCCCATTCACATGTGATAGGCTTGTCATGTGTACCGGAAGAAGGGGCAGTTCAGAGCTGTGTTAGCAGTGAAGCTATCAGTTGATTTGTTAGAGGCGTGAGATGCAGCCTCAGGAATAGCAGCTGGTACTTATTTGAATAAACCCTGTTCAGCGGGACTACATCTGCTGTGTTGGTGTCATTACATTATATTCTATATGTCTTTTTTTCTATTTTATGAATTCATGGTTGGCTGTTTTCGTTACTGGGATTTAACAAATCTACGAAGATGGTTTTACAACTCTATAGATTCAAAGAAATACGAGTGTGTAAGAAGTTTGAACCAGAAATAACATGGGTTAGTTGGAATGTGAGAGGACTCAATAATACAATTAAAGGGAACAAAGTATTCATGCATCTCAAGCTGAACACCAAAATAACATATTTGCAAGATACACATCTGTTAAACAACAATTATAACAGGCTTAAATGGGCTGATTTCACTCAAATGTATCACTAATTTTAATGCCAAAGGCCGGGGGGTTCCCATCCTTATACACAGGGATGTTCTTTCTGAGGAAACTCCCACTATCAGAGATAGGAATGGTCGCTTTGTTATTGTACAAGGTAATCTATTTGAAATCCCTGCTGTCCTTGCTAACATTTATGCTCCAAATTGGGACGATATGCAATTCTTTAAAAACTTTTTTGAACTTCTCCAAAGTTTTGACTCAAACAACGTAATCATAGGCAGTGACTTTAATTGTATCTTAGACTCATCAATCAATCGCTCAAATCCGTTACAGAGCACTGGCCAAATGAGCTCAATGCATTAACTCATTCATGCAGACATATGGGGTGACTGACCTTTGGAGGGCTAAAAATCCAACCTCGGAAAAGTTTGCATTTTTCTCGCCCCCACACAAGTCCTATTCAAAATTGACTACTTCTTGTATAAACCGCACACAGATTACTTTTCATTGTGTCACAGTGTCTTTGTCAGTGTTGTCCCACGAAAAAATATACTTGAATATCTGCAGAAATGTGAGGGGTGTATTCACTTTTGTGATGCACTGTAACTACTGTGAGAGACCTGTTCAGGGATGGTCATCCTATGTCCCTTCAACAGTTGCAGCAATCATTTGACCTACCTTCTTCCAACTTTTATTTAGATATTTGCAGCTGTGGAGCTTTGTTAAAAATACTTCTCATCAACGCTTCAGACTCCAGCATACAGTTGGATTGATGAATGCCTGCAGTGGCATTATCCATACATCATTAATATGTATTAGACCTGGCTTAATACAATTTAAGGTTGTTCATAGACTCCATTTGTCAAACAGTAAACTTGCAAAGTTGTTTCCAGGGACAAGGTTTGCCCAAGATGTAAAAGCGAGAAAGGCACACTTGGTCATATGTTCTGAGAATGCCAAAAACTGCAGGCCTTCTGAACAACTGTGTTTAGGACTCTGAGTCGTGGAATATTAATATTCCCCCAAACCCTCTCACGGCAATATTTGGGGTTGTTCCTCCGACATGCGGTGTGTCCACCTGGCAAGCTTCAGCTGTAGCCTTTTCCACATTGATTGCCCGTCGACTCATACTTCTATCGTGGAAAAAAGAGACACCCCCTTCCCATAAACAATGGACTGAGGACTTGCTCTCAAATCTCAAAGTTGAACAGAGTCAAATTTTGACAAACCAGTCTCATAATCACCTGTCTTTAGAATTTTTGATCTCTGTTTGGAGATCTGCATTTGTTGTCTTGTTATTTAAAGAAAAAAGCTTATACACCTTATACGTCAAAACTGTCTGTCCTTGTTCAAATCTTTGACTCCTTTGTGAATGGGCAACAGAAGGAGGATCTTTTCAAGATTCCTTCATTTAGAAAAAAAGTGTTTCCCAGAGATCAACTTTGGGGCCCCATCTTAATTCTTTTATATTTCCATTCAAATCTATTTCAACACATGGATTGCCCAAAACAATGTCATTAACAGGCGTTTGTTTTTGCCTCTTATTTAAATACAAGTGGCCTGTAGAGGTTACTGTAACATACCCTAATTGTCTGCTCTCGTTTGGTAGTGAAATGGAAACAGTTTCCACACAAAGCCCTTAAACTTTGTGTGGAAACAGCTAGAATGAGGCTCTTCTCATTCTAGCTGTTAGTGAGAAGCTGGTTGTCCAAGAAACTTGTTATGAATCTTTCAAACTTGAGGACTAGCCTGCAAGTGTTGAAGAAATTTAAGAGGTGCTTCTTACTGAGGAGTAGCTTGGCCAAAATATACCAGGAAAAAACAACGAGCTCCACTGCAGCATTTAATTTTGTTTCTGTTCAAATAAAACACTGTCAACTTTAAGTTGAAATTATGATCCATTTCTGACCATGACACTAAGCATGGTCAGAAATTGATCATCCTGTATAAAACACACAGCTGCAGCAAAACAGATTGTTTCACAGTAAGTCAGTCACAATCACAGTACAATACAATCCCTGTTGGAAACCAATTGTTACAAAACAAATAAAAACACATCTATCTGTAGTTACCCTGGGCACTCATAGCAATAATCACTTATCACCACTGATACACAAACAACATAAATAGAGATATATGGATAAAAAATGGCCAGGAGTAGTTACCTCCAGCAGACTCCTCTTTGCTTCTTCATTGTGGGCTTTCACCTCTGCATGTTTTACTTTGAGCTGTCAGGACAGAAAACATGCGAGTTCAGGTTCTTATGCAGTCTGCTCTCTACATCCGTGGCTACAGACTTATGTAGTCTGTAGTGGCTACAGACTTATGTAGTCTGTAGCCACGGATAAAGTTGTCGGGAGCAAAAAGAAACTCTAGAACTTAAAGTACATCAGCATAAAGTGCACTCCATACTTAAATAACACATAGAGTTTGCAACTGATTCTGTGAACCCAGTTGAATAAAACTTCTATCTAATAGTACAAATTTTCAAATGATGCACTCAAACCCAAATAAATAAAGTTGTGTAGCCCAGAGGTTAGAGTGGCGCCTCGTATACAGAGGCTGCAGACCTCAACCCGGCCGTCCCGACTTCCACTACCGTTCTCGGTTCCTTTGCCGCATGACTTTCCCTTCCAGTCAAATTATTGTTAGATAAAAAACACTAATTGTTTTCTGTTTTTTTATTTTTAAAGGTGCCAGGCTCTAGTTTACAGTGAAGCAGACTAAGTAGAAAGATGCTATAAACCTGTGTTCTTTGTGAGCAGGTTGCAATAATTTCCCTGGCTAGCATCTACATCAGTGAGAAAGACACAGTTTACATTTGAAATGCTGAGAAGTGAAGCACTGACCTCCTTCAACTGCTCAGCTTTTTGTTGGATCTGTTTGTCCAGTGAGGCGACGGCCCGGCGGTGCTGCTGCACTGGACCGTAGCGCTCTGACCGCTCCTCTGAAGAACATTCCAACTGCTGCAAGGTGATACACAGAAAGACAAAATATGTGCACAAAGCTCAACTCCATAATCACAAAATATGGCCATCTCCTACATTGTTACTTCTTATTCCATAGAGCCAGTGAGCTTCCAGAATAGAAACAGAATGCTGGCTGTGTGCAACATGAGTATAATGCTTTGCTGACCTTTCCAGCATATTCCG
The DNA here is from genome assembly GCA_903067095.1 of Girardinus metallicus. Classification (NCBI taxonomy): domain Eukaryota; kingdom Metazoa; phylum Chordata; class Actinopteri; order Cyprinodontiformes; family Poeciliidae; genus Girardinus; species Girardinus metallicus. Next base: position 13,514 of record CAEGAE010006956.1, read on the forward strand.
AGGCAATCAGTTTGATCTCCTCAGATTGGAGTCCAACTATCTGACCCACAGCACTCGCAGTCAGCTTCCCCTGTACCAAAACAAACACAAAGCACAGCAATTCAGTCCAAGTAACAATTTCAAACTGACTTGATGAAATATTTGGTCTGCTTAACCTTCCTAGCCGCAGCTGAATACACACCCTCTTTGGTTGTGGAGACAAGATTCTCTACAATCTTGTGTTATTAGATTGTAGAGAATTTAAATGTCTAGACAGAATATTTTGCACAGAAGCATAAGCCAGTTTTTGCAAGACACTTCTATCAAGTCTTAGTGCTGTTCAGTTTCCAAACTAAATTCAATGTTTTGAGAAAGACAAAATATCCAGAGTTGTAATTAGTGAAATGTCAGCTGCTCCCTCACGTTCTCCAAGGTTCCTGGTTTTACATTTGTTTTGTCTGAATGTTGCTATGTGTCCTAATGTCCTTTCCTCTTTTTTTTATTTCATTCCCTTTATTATTTAGAAACTGTAGGGTACTCACTTTTAATCCAGAAAAGGAATTAGTCACTCTTTAGCATATTTTTTGGAAAATGTAGAGTCCTCACTATTTTGACCAATATTATACTTCTTAGATTCATTTTTAGACTATTATGCAGAGACTCCTATTACTGCAACCA
>CAEGAE010006958.1:0-14545 GCA_903067095.1 Girardinus metallicus
TTAAAGAGGATTTTCAGTAATTCAGACTTGCTGGAAAGGTTTTCAGGAGCCTTTTAAAAAGAAACACAGAACATGCTACAAAATATTTCTCACTTTACTCAATTTGTAACACTTTGTTTGAGCTGAATTCCTTCACAAGGGCCAAGTTTTGCCCACAAATCCTATTTCTGTCTGTTTGGATTCAGCGGATTTTTCCCACCTATTTTAGGCAGATCAGGTTTAGAGAGAGCTGAGCTGAAGGCTGTGCGTTTCTGGAGAGCATAACTATTTCAGGCAACAAACTGCAACTTCCTTCATAAGTTATATCCTTTTGTTCCTAAACGGTGTCTGAATAACGCACCATTTTGCTCAAATTTTCTCTAAGACTATAAAATCGGATGAAAACATAATGTGTAGCTTTAAAACGCCATGTCAAGAGTTTCACGTCCTGGAAATGTGTCAGTTTGGATTGCTCTGGGTTGCATCTATGACTCCAGATTTGCATGCGTTAAAGCCGCTTGGCAGGTTTTTCTGTATAATCAGCCAAACTCACTTTAGATATACAGATTTTCAGCTTTATAAATGTTATGTTTCTGTTTGCTTTTTATGTTACTTTAGCCCTGTTGCTTTGCAGTAAGGAGGTTCTGGGTTCGATTCCCGGCCCGGGGTCTTTCTGCATGGAGTTTGCATGTTCTCCCTGTGCATGTGTGGGTTCTCTCCGGGTACTCCGGCTTCCTCCCACAGTCCAAAAACATGACTGTCAGGTTAATTGGTTTCTCTAAACTCTCCCTAGGTGTGTGTGTGCGTGTGTGCATGGTTGTCCTGTCTGTCTCTGTGTTGCCCTGCGACATACTGCCAACCTGCCCAGGGTGACCCCGCCTCTCGCCCGAAACGTCTCGCTGGAGAGGCACCAGCAGCCCTCCAGACACCACTAGGGACAAGGGTGTTAGAAAATGGATGGATGGACTTAAATGAGGTAAAATGTAGCCCTCCCAAAACAAGTGCAACTTATTAAAACTCTTTTGAGTTGGTGTCAGCTCGGTCGGTTATGTGTGGTATTTTAACGAACTACCTGAGATTTATAAAATAAGGAAAACCTAAAAAAAACAAACCTGAACCTTTGATTTGGTTATGGCCCAATGTCAGATTTGGTTGGGAAAAAAAACAATGATCACAATACAAACTTCATATTCAAATTCAAAACTGCTTTATTGATCCCAAAGGGAAATTAAATCATTAAATTAAATAAATCATTATAAATAATTGTTGATTAGTTGGTGTTTTTCTTTACGTATATGAAATACTACCTAACTGGCAATATGACCTTTCCCGTTTTATCCGGTTTTCTTTCCATGCTGTTGTTTATTTCTTAGCAGTTTTGAGGATTGGTGGCAGAACCTTAAACTGCTGCTGCGCAAGTCACTCAACAGGTTGTTGCTAGGTAACCAAAGAATGAGTGAGTTGCTAGGTAACCAAAGAAATTCTGCCAGCCTTGCTTACCCAGCTGTCTGAGGTTGAGCAGCTAATGCCTTTCCTCTGCCCACATCTCCCACAATGCTGTGCGGTTCTGGATCAGAGTTCAGTCACATTAAAAAAATTGTACAACCCTAAACATAATATCACATTATTTTTTTATCTCAAGGCAAGTATAACACTAGTTCAGTTGAGTTTAGTACAGATTTTTTCTGTTAAGATGATGCATATTAAAATTTATTTAAAGATACAAGAAAGATTAATTCAACTTAAAAACAAATAATTTTAACTCCGTCCCATTCAGTCAGACTCAGGAGAATGCAAACTTCTAGTAATTAGTAAAAGGTTCTTTATTTAAAAAAACTAGGATATTCAGAATCCAACAGCAGAAGTTAAATATGTGGGCACCTGTATCATAATTGTTGGGGGGAATTATCATTACAACTCGATTCACATTCAGGCTAGGGAAAGAAAAGGATCTTTAACTCAGCTACACACACACACCCACACACACCATTGATTCCCAGAGAGACAATAAGAGTATGAGATGAGACCCTGCAGGTAGCAGGATGTCATGCTGAGAGTTGACAGCTTGCTGCAAAGCCAAGAAAAAAAGTTGTGTCATTAAATCACTGAAGCTTTAACAGTTGCTTTGTGTTGAAATCATCCCTAAGTTAATGTTGCCAAGCAACAAATACAGTCTCAGGCAGTAAGAGGACCTGCAGCCAAAAATCGCTTGGCAGCTAAAGTCTGCAAAAAAACAAAAGAGGAACTGGAGGATCAGAAGCTTTCAAAGAGATTTTGGAAATTAAAAAAATAAAAAAATAAAAATGAAGGTCAGATTCCAGCCATTCAGAGGACAGGATGTGCAGAAAATAAGACAGTTTGCATTTTATAAGAGTGACATGGCAAGTATGTTCTCTGATTTTTGTTCATTTTCACATCCGCCTCCAAAAAAACGATCTTATGTTAAAATCAGAACGGTGACTCTTTGTAAGGCAGCTTGAAAGAGAATGTATATGTACTGTAAATCTAATTTGTGTGCTGGAAGTAAGACGCAACCTAAAATAAATATGTACATGCAAATATGGCATAATAAGGATTTATGATTTCTGCTTTTTTTTCTGTCCCATATTAATTTAATTTTGATGTATTGGTTTATTTCTCAAGGATATTGTACATTAAAAATCATTTTTGTAAAGCAAATATGAGGTTCAGACAAACAAAAGCTTTACCTTGTAGTGCAGTAGTTTTGGTCCACTTTTCATGGCAGGTTTGATCTAACTCATGTATTTTCAAGCATAAAAGGCAGTTTAAGATTATGCCACTGTATTTCATCCTGATTGAGGTTCAGACTTTAACACCCCAAGACTTTCGGCCTTGGCTTGTTTTTTATTTGTTTATTTAGAGGAGGACTTAGCAGTTGCGTTTTACAAATGTGTGCAAAATTGTCATTAATGTTGGAAAAAACACTGTTGCTGTGTTTCTTTTCATGTGTTAAAATAACATGTGAGTAAGTTTGTTCACACGGTAAGTCTTTAAAAAACATGCCGCCTCCAACTACTTCCTGTCTTCTTCTTCATGATTTACGCCAGCGGCAACATCCGGTTGTTGGTCATGTGACAGTTTTGTGACATAAACCAATTTTGATACAACCAAAAATAAACCACATCATCTTAGCGCCAAAACCTTCTATCCAATTGCCGTGTTTCCATTAAGCAAATTTATTTTCAAGATGTCAAATTGCGCAATTAATTGGTCAACGAAAACGCAGCTTGTGAAAGGAGATGATCTGCACAATTCATAACTTGCAGAAAGTCACTCAGATCCAGTAGCAACAAAGCAGCTCCGTACCGTCACGCGACCCCCAGCGTGTTTGACCGTCAGAACGACACTCCTTCCATTGAAACGCTTTGTGAGTTTCGCGCCAGGCTGATGGATGTCTCTGATTTGTTTCTCGTTTGTTCATAAAGTCCTTGATGAGTTCTTAACCTCGATAATCCAGAGCTGAAGCCGCCTATTGGGTCCGTTTGCAGAAACACCAGTTGGGACAAACGGGCTGATAGGAGTGACTAGAAAATTTTAATTAAATTCAGAGCCAGACATGTGCAAACAAATGCATCCCCAGGTCCTCTGGGTTTCCATGAATAATAACAATACAAATTATTGCTAAATTGCCATTTTGTTGGCATCTCAACAAAGTTTCCTTTATGACGCCACGTCATTCAATAAATAATACAGACAGTCAAAGTGTTTTTATCTACGGTTAAACATGGATTTAACTTTAGTGCTCTCTCAAGTAATTAGAAATACATATAATGTATTGTTTTGTGCCTGTTGTAGTCTTTAAATAATTCAACCTGAACATGCAGTCAGATTAAAAGTCCAGTACACTCATTTCAAATTGATCAAAAAATGCAGAAAAGTTACTTTCTATCCAAGGAAACCAGGCGGATTGCATGGATTTACTTACGCTCCCTCCTCCTGGATGAGCATGTAGCAACAGCGGACTGTCGCTACACGCTGAGCATGCATTGGCTGAGCTTTTGCTGCGATTATAATGTGCTCTCCTACCCACAGAGCATGGGCACACTGCAGCAAAATGTAGATTTAAAATAAAATGGGGGAAAAAAAAAACCCTGCAAAATTTAAATACTGATGCTAAACTATGTGCTAAAAACGATCAACCTTTGACACACATAACAACAGCATAGCTCTGGGTTTGTCGTTTCTCTTTTCCCCATAATGCTTTCATACTTCATTGTGTCTCATTTGGCACTTTGTGAATGGAGGTTGCTAGGCAACTAGGGTGCAGTAAAGCATGGCGACATGAGTTTTGTATTTAGGGTTATTAGGAATACCCCTTAAGTACTGTAGAATAGCACTTAGCACATTACAATAGGTCATAGCAGTAGAGTAATGTGATTTATATATATTATATTACATTTGTTTACAAGAAGAAAAATACCAACCAAGGAGAAAACAGCGCAAAGAAAATGTGAAATTACGGTATCTTTATGCAACGGGTCGCACTGTAATCACACGCTAATCTTTGGTTTTATTTCTAGATAAAATTGATGTTAAAAGCGTCTGAAAAAAAAACCTAAATCTAGTGAATTTTGTCTCGTATTGCTTTACTTTTTATCTCTTCTTACCACGGCTTTTTTCTCAGCCTTTTATTTTATCAGCTGCTTTGATAGACGTGCTAAAATACACTCACTAATCATGTGTGTTATTGGAGTTCGATTAGCTGCAACACCATTGGTGTAAACTGATCTTGTAAAAAATAACAAAAATCATTGTGAAAGGAAAAAAAAAAAATTAAAATGATTCTAAAATCTATTTTAACTACATGTGGATTGGGAAAAATGACTAATAACCTTTGCAAAACGTCTTAATAAACCTTGAAATTACTCAAGGAAGGGTAAAAAAGTATTTGGTAAAACGTTTATTCAAGTACTGAGTAACTGATCAAATTATCAGACGGACCAAAAAATAAAGATACGGTAAGTGGAAATTTTAGTATTTTAAGGACCGAAATGACTAAAACTCATATAAGTGACAAATAAATAGTGAAAATAATTTTTTCCAAATTTCACCATTTACCAAATATAAATGGTGAAATTACCAGTGGAAACAATGGATAGAATAATAATAATAATAACTTAAATATTAGCAGAATTGTAAATATTTCTTTACTATAGTTTTAGAGATCCCTGTCTCATCTTCTATCAGAAGCTTCTTGATTTAATGTAAATAATGGTAAATCTAAAGCTGCCAGGGGATTTACTGATTTACTGTAGTCAGTTTGACCTACTTACATACAAAATGCATACAAAATACAGAGTTTGTCCCATATATTGCTGTATTTCATAGCTTAAAAATGTGATTTTAAACAGCAAGTTGTGAAGAATTAGCAGGCTACTGGCGTTAAATCAAAAACATATTAAATGCATATTTTAGTTTGGGTAAATCCAACAACCACTATGATTATTGGTGTGATATAAAGGAATAGTTGTTGAAAAAAAACATAACATATAATCATGACCTAACTTTAGCATTAGCATTTAAACAATGGTAAAACACAAACACAACATAAAACACAAAGCTTTTAAAGATTTTACAAACTTCCACAACATGCAATGATTATGCTGCTGAATCCTCTGAGACGTAAGGATTTGTCACCCAAATGAGTAAAAATACTCCACGCTATGAACCCTTGCTGTGAGAAATTATGCTTTTAGTCTTCGCTTGCAGAAAACCCTTCGCAGGCAGAACCGGATTTACCCAGCGCCGCTCTTTGCCACAGAATCATCTGTTTATTACCGTCTGAAACAGAGAAGCTGTGGACAGACTCCTGGTGGATTCGAGGTAATGGCAGTGAAAAGCTCAAAGGTCGGACATTTTCATTGCAATGCCTCATTATCAAATGTCTTATCCGGGTTCTTGTTTGCTTAAAACCTTCAGATGCCGTTAATAAAGGCTGTGAGGACCAGTTGCGGCATGACGTCACGTCATGCTGGTGGACAAAAAGCTGATGGCTTCAGCTGCCAAGTTATCAATATAACATGTTATAAAATGTATGTCTGCATAAGGCAGCAGGAGGTAGAAGGAGGATGATTAATGACTTATCACATTAACCTTATGTGTGATTTTAACTGTGTTATTTAAATGAGGACATTAAATAACAAAAGAGTGAAATCACGTCTCAATTTTTCTTCCACTTCACAATTCTGTTATGTGACTGTTTGCTTAAAACGCTAATAAAACAAACGATTCCCACCTGAACAGAAACAACACTGAAGTTATTATCTTTGGACCTAAAGAGGAACGACCTGGAGTCAATGCAAAGCTTCAGTTACTACAGCTAAAAACCAGTGATCAGGCCCAAAACCTGAGTGTAGTGATGGAGTCTGAATCTTCAGAGCCACATTAACACAGTTACAAAGTCGGCCTTCCATCACCTGAAGAACATCTCCATGTCCCAGCGAGATCTAGAGAAACTCATCCATGCGTTTATCTTTAGTCACACTGATCACTGCAACAGCGTCTTCACAGATCTGACCAAAAGTTGCGACTAATCCAGAACGCTGCTGCTCAGGTTCTGACTAAATCCAGGAAGACGGACACATCACCCAGTTCCACAGTCATTACCCTGAGAGAACAGACTTTAAAATCTGGAACAAACTTCCAGAAAACTGCAAAACAGCTGAAACACTGAGTTCCTTTAAATCTAGACTAAAAACTCACCTGGTTAGAGTTACTTCTGAAACATAATCAATGAAACACTTTGATTTGTAACGACTGCGAAATGTAACGTTTTAACTGTTGACTGTGTTCTGACTTTGTATTTTGTATTTTTATGATGAAAAGCACTTTGAAATGTTTTGTTGCTATACAAAAAAAAAGTGATTTAGTTTGGTAGTAAAATGTCAAAGAGTTCAAGGTGTATAAATACTTTTTCCTTTACGGAGCACTCTGTCTAAAATATTTTTCGCTTTCTGCTAGTTTTGTTTCTGTCTATTCTGTTGATGTATTTTTAATATTTAAATTTAAAAAAATCACCTAATGCTCTGGAAACAAAGTTTCCTTCATGGGAGGATTTTTGGTTTTCTGTCGTCTCCTCACATTTTATCTCACACTCTGCCTCTCTGTGCCTCCTCTCTCCTTCTGACTTGCGTCAGCACTTCTGCCTGCTGATGAATATATGAATGAAATTATTACTGAAAAAGTACACACACACACACACACACACACATGTTTGCGTGTCTATCTTTGTGGGGACTTTCCATTGACTTCCATTCATTTCTACAGCCTAAATCTTACCCTTACCCTTACCCTAACCCTAACCATTACATACCTAACCCTAACCCTAACCAAAACTCATTTCACACCTTAGTACTAAATCTGACCCCTGACCCAAAAACAGCGCTTCCCCTTGTGGGGACTAGGCTTCAGTCCCCACAAGGAGCAATTGGTCCCCACAACGTAGTATGTGTCAGGAAAATTGTCCCCACAAGGCATTACAAACAAACGCACACACACCCACACACACACACACCGACAACTTTTCTCCAGCAAATCCACCACATGAGCTCATGAAGACATAAATATTTAAATCAGCTCTTCGGCATTTAAAATTAACAGGATTTCTTTTTTTATTGTCAGGTGATTTTCTTTGTTCCTTTAACATTTCTTTTTATCTAGAGCAAATATTCATCCTTTTGTTTCCTAAAACATGTTTTTTTTTTCTTGTAAGTACAGACGACATAATTGGCCCTCAGATCCCAGACATGATGGATGAAGGACAATAAGCCAAAACTGGAGAAAAGAGAAAAGAAAAACAAAACAAAGAACGCTGCGGAAAGAAACTCTGACGGTTAATACCTTCAAGTCGTCCCTCCCTCCTCCATCTTTCGACTCCTCTAATTTCATTCTTTCTTTTTTGTCTCCGTTCTTCCTTCATTTTGCTGTTTCTATGGCAACCGTTTGTGCAATCACACAGGAAGAAATGATACCTGAGGGGAGCAAGCGAAGGCAGTCGAAGAGCAAACAGACAGATGAAGATTGATATTTACCTCTGTGTGCGCGTTAACGCGGCTGTCCTGTAATGTGCTTCACAGACGAGCGTTAAAGAGGAGATGTGGAGAAACTACAAATTGTAATTAGGGTTTTATAAATGCTAAGTGTGACTGAACCATCTAACCCCCATTTGCAACATATAAAAGCAGAGAATAAGGAAAACATCTTTGATGGTTAATTATTAACAAAAGTTATCTGCTTTTTTCTGTCCTGTGAAGTGTAAAAGGTTTTTATGGGTGTTAGGGAACAACTCCAAGTTGGCCCACTTCTTGTTGTACTAAAATCAAACGGTGAATAATTTAATAATGCCCTCTTAGCTCTTCACTGTTTGGGAAATGTAATGATTAGCATGTATCCACACAGGAAGTGCTTTAGCCTACTTTTTCTGCCATCTGTCTCACGAAATACATGTGGCAATGTTTTAACCAATGCGAAGCACTTAAAATCTTATATTCTACTTTCAAATGCTGCTATGTGAAAACTCCTTAGTGTCTAAGCAAATACAAAGACTAGCAAAAGCAAAAGAAAAAAAATGGCAGAACTTCCTGTTCACCTTGCTTGTGCGTCTCTACAGATTATTTTTAGGTTTTCTTTAGACACAGTTCTGAACGACAGGAAGGAAAAGAAGCAGTAAGTTGGATCAGAACGACGAAGGGGAAACGTTTAAATGACAGAATATTTATTTTACACTTGCAGATCAAGAAGCCTTTAGTTTCCTTTAGTTTCACTGCTTTAGTTTTACACTGATCGCAGAAGAGAGCGTAAGCAGATGCAAATATAAATTAGATTTTTATGTTCTCTGATATGAAATCGGTCTGCATTCCCAATATAAATGCAATAGCAGCAGTTTTACAAGATCGAACGACGTTCAGTTCACATTTGGAAACTGCTTGTTCCCTCTTTTGGATATTTTGGAAAGGAAAAATGTGTTAACAGGTGAATCTTCCACAAATAATCTGGTGTCATGTTGGGTTTATCCACAAATACCGAATCACAAATAGACAGGATATTATGGTGTAATATTTGTAAACTTACACTTTTAAAATTAAACAAAAATATTTAGTTTTATTTAACTTGTCACAGAGAAAACAATATCTGTGTTCATTTTTTAAAGCCATATTCTGACCATGTTATTCACACATTTATAAATGTCGGAGTTCCAAACTAAATATTTAATTCAAAAGCTAAATATGTAGTTTACAAACACCATATGTAGCTTTCAATTTAAAAAAATAGGTAGGAAGCTAAATAGTTAGTTTGCAAACTAAATGTCTGAGCTAAGTATTAAGCTTTCAAACCAAATATTATGTGGCCAAATAAATGCCTATTTCCCATACTAAACATTTCATTATAGAACAAAATATTTAGCTTACTAACAAAATATTTTGTTCAAAACGAAAAATTTATTTTCCAAACTAAACATTTAATTTTCAAACTAAATATTTAGCTTACTAACAAAATATTTTGTTCAAAACGAAAAATTTATTTTCCAAACTAAACATTTAATTTTCAAACTAAATATTTAGCTTACTAACAAAATATTTTGTTCAAAACGAAAAATTTATTTTCCAAACTAAACATTTAATTTTCAAACTAAATATTTAGATTGCTAACTAAATGAAACAGAATATTTAGCTTGCTACCTAAACTACATATTTATGTTCAAGCTAAATATTTAGCTAATATGCTAATTATCTTGTTGATAAGCGGAAATAATTCCTCATGTTATCCAATAAACTTAATTTGCTAATTAATGGTTAATTATAGCAGCAATTACAACGTATCATCATTAAATAAATTTAAAAAATGGGTCTTTGAAGTTATCTTGAATTGTAATGGAGGATCTTTCACACGTTTTTATCATTTGCTCTTTTTTTAGCTCATATTATGGAATTAGTGAGTGACTCGTGATTTCAAAATGTCCTTCAAAGCAGAAGAAAGCTGCGTTTAAGTGACTCAAGGAGACTTTGGTACAAGCAACACCAGTGTCTTATTTTACAGGAGAAAGTCACTGATGACTCACTCTATTTGATCAAATGATTTGGTGCCTCCGCTACAGTGTCAGTGCGATATGCAGACTGTTACATCCCAGCTTGATTGACAACGTATTCAACAGCCCACCTTCTGTCTTGGAGAAACTCTAAATTGCTTTCTTAAGAGGGATTAAGGCAGGATTTTCTCATTCAGATGTTCCTGTAAAGTGGCCTCTGGAGTGAGTCATGCAGGAGTTGTTCATAAAAGCTATTAACTCTGTTCAGCTGAGCTGAGACTGAAGATTCAGTCTCATGAGTTTTCATTTGCTGCTGCTGCTTAATATGTTGTGGATTTCCCCAACAAAGTCACAGATTACCAGAGGTGGGCAGAGTTCCCAAAGATTTACTCCAGTAAAAGTAGGAAACAGCCAACCAAGAACTTACGCAATACGTAACAGATCAAATTATTAAAAATGATATCATCAAATAGACCAAGTTATAAGGATAAGTGGAATTTTTTTCCCCCAAAATGACAATAATTCATATAAGTAACAAAAAATAACAATAATGCAAAAATTCTTTCAATAAAATCTTCTGAAACTTTAACAAAAACATCAGGTGTGCGTCTGTGTCTGGTGAATGTTTGGTTAAAACATGTTTGTTTTTCATTTAGTGGGTAGAAAGTCCAGAAATTTTATTCAGGTAAAAGTGGAGATATTTCATAATAAAATTACCCAAGAAGTAAAAGTAAAAAAGTATTTGGTAAAAAGTCTACTCAAATACTGAGTTACTAATCAATTATCAATCATTCAATATTTAAAAAATTAGATTTCTTTTGAGTTTTCTATAAAATTTATGAATTTAATCACAAAATTTATTTTGGCAGAAATTTACCTGTTCCGTTGTAGATAGAAAAAAATAAGTATGTTTCTGCCAAAAACTAAGAAATTTTGTGGTTAGGCCCATAAATTTTATAGAAAGCTCAAAAGAAATTTTTTTGACATTTGAAATTCACAATTCATGGTTACAAGTGTTTTTGTAGAAAACTCAAAATTTCAGCACTTTTTGGCTGAAATGTTGTGGTTACTACTTATTTAATTTTGCATGTTTGCTGTATTAAAAGAAAAACATCTAGCTTTCAGTTTCTTTTGGCCTCGATTGAATCACATTTTTTTTTCAGTAATAACAGGATTTGGGCCACTTTATTTCAAAACATTTGCTATATGTAGCCGAGTTTAAGTAGGAATAAAAGCTGATTTGGGTGCAGCTTTTCAGTAAAAGTCTCTTGGTTTTACCTTTTGCTAAATCTTGGCTGTCAAAAGACGAATACTTTGTGTTGTGCTTTACATTTTCCTGTGTAAGAAAATAATGTTGGTAACATTTTTACCCTGATTACAAATTACAAGTCTCCATTTGCATCTATGGGCCGCACAAAATCAGTGCAAGGGCCACAAACGGCCCCCTTGCTGCGCTTTGGACACCCCTGATCTAGAGTCTTAACTAAGACTAAAAGTTAGAACGGTTTAGTTTAAAGAGCACACTTCAAAGAGGATTAAATACCAGTTTCATCTTTCCGATTTTGGCTGAAAATTTTTTTTTGCAAAATCCAGTGAAACTGAGAAACGCCGTTATTGGTGAGAAGGTTTAATAATTTGGTAAATGGGTCTAAGATGCCATCTCGTGATACTGAGAGGACCAGCTCAGTCAAATCACAGCCTGTGTTTCCTGACTCAGCAGACAGGGGTGATGAGGAGGATGGGTTTCCATGGCAACAGCAGACAGAGAGAAAGAAAACCGAGAAAGAAAGAGAAACAGAGGGAAAGAAAAACGAAGGGGAGAAGGAGGAAAATGCAACAAGGCCAACGCTCCAAACAGAAACGCTAACCATCAGTCCAAAGGCTCAAAGGTCAAACTTTAACATTTGTTCCTTTTTAACCTCTAGTTTAGAGTCAATAATTCATTAAGGCGCAGCACAACGGCACCGCAAATGTTTACCTGCACTTTGCAAATCTATCAAACCAATTTCCCCTGAAGGACAACGAGGAAAAAAAATAATTCATCCTGTTACTCAAAGTTTTACTAATTCAGCCTTACGAAAAACGGCTTCGTCATTTCCTAAATGCTAAATAGACGCGTGTTGTTGTTGTTACTAACAACGGGTAGAAACATTTTTTTAACCGAACTTGTTCATCAGCTCAGTTGCTACTGACAAAAATGTGATAAAGCTGAAAATCCCAACATTTACAACTCTGTGGTCAGTCACTTTGTAAAAATTGAAGATAAATGCTGCACAAAACAGAATAAAGGATGTAAATCTGCACAAACGGCTCCAAACTTTAAAAAAAAATCGCAGACTCCAAAGTAGTCGCAGATAAAGAAAAAAAGCCTAAAATTGATCAAATAAATTTTCCAATGCAGATCCAAAACTTGAAAGCGATTTCTACAACGGTGTATTATCACCACTGTAGATTAAAAAAATAAGTACATTTCCACCAAAAACTCAAGAAATTTTGCAATTAATCTCAAATTTCGAAAGAAAATTTTTGACATTTGAAATTCAGAAATGTCCAAGTTTTTTGTAGAAAATTTCTGATAATAATGTAAATAATTTTAAAACAAATTCTTGCAGATTTCTTTGTATATTTCTAGGAAATTTCTGAGATTATGTTCTAAATTTCTGGATTTTTGGCAGAAATGTTTTCATGTATTAAAAGAAAGACACCCAGTTTTCAGTTTCTTTTGGGCTAATAAATTTATTTTCAGTAATAAGAACAGGGCCACATTAAAGTCGCCTTAACTTCTTATTGCATTTGTCCAGTAAACAGAGAGCTCGCTCTTTCAGTATACTTCAAGAATTTTCACTTTTGTATAAAGATGTTGCTGTTGCACATTCACGCATTTGTGGGGGGAAGTGTCAGAAGCAGAAGCGTGCGTAAAGAGAAGTCTCTATTTATAAAAAAAATATTAATGTATGAGATTCAGATAAAGTCAGTAGCTGTATCAACCATAAAATTGCACCAATTGAAACAACAATCAAAAAAAACAAAACAATTTTTGATCAAATGTTTTTGCGCTAGGATGAGGCAGTTTTTCAGCTGTATTGGAATGCGAAACTGCAACGAAAGGACTTTTCACGTAGCACGAGTCGTGTGATCAACAGCCGGACGTTACTACTGCCAGAAACGACAAAGAAGACAACAGGAAGGACGATGGTTTGTTTTTGTTCCACCAGAGCTCTCACAGAATCGCACAACTCATGAAAAGTTGTGTGGTATTCAAACGTGTTGAATCCGTAATTATTCTGTAAAATAGCAGACTAAAATTTCCCCAAAACGCCGCAGACGTAGCCGCAAACGTTAGCCGCAAACGTTAGCCGCGTAAGACATCAACGTCTCCTCTGATGGTTGAATTAAAAAACATCTCGTGTTTACATCCATTGCTGCCATTACTTTTAATGACTCATCTCGTGAACAAACTACTTCATGTGTGATTTTAATTTCATTACCCACATTAGCAGAATATGGAGAAAGACCTTCGCACATTTGTTATCTAAACGCTGCTTGTATCTGGTTGTAAATGTTTGTAGGTATGCACAAAAAAAAAACTAAAAGACTGAAAATTGTTCCTTTGCCTTTCATTTTCTTTCAAACAAATGCGACGTTTATATTTCCAGCAATAGGAGAATACTGAGAACTTACCAGTACTGTAGGCCAAACAGGGTTCAGATGCCGATGAATGAGGCTTTGGTGAGTCTGTCAGTCACCCAGGATATCAGAGGTGGGTGGAGCTTATATCCCCAGGTGGCGGTCTGTGGTTTGTAAGGTTCATCTCTGCCTCCTCTGAACTCCTACCCCTGAGCCACTGCAGGGTTTTTATGGGTAGCACGCTATGCTGAACATATTTTTATCACTCAGTTGGACTTTTTCCTTTGTCTTTCCTCTTGATCTCTGTCTTCATAAGGTTTTCCTGTGTGAAGGAAGGAAACAGACAGAAAACATTCAGCTAGCTGTAAGCTCGAAAAGCCTGACTGAATGGATGTTAATGAGCATTAGTCAAACAGGGTGGTGGAAGAATTATGCTGTGGGAGACTAAATGAAGCCCCATCATGAAAAAAAAATTGTTTTTTGGCTGTGAAAAACTTAAGGCTGGAGTAAAGGACCGCCTTCAATAAGGATAATGAGCCTAAACTTACAAAATGGTTTAGACAATGGGTGTCCAAAGTGCGGCGCGCGGGCCATTTGTGACCCTGGGATTGATTTTGTTCGGCCCCCAACTGCAACTCAAAAATTACACAAATTTGGCCTGCAGATACAGATGGAGACTTTTAATTTGCAATCAGGGTAAAAATTTACACCAACATAATTTCCCAGGAAAATGTAAAGTACAATACAAAGCATCTGTATTTATATAACCAAATAAAAAAAAAAAAGAAACTGAAAACCGGGTGTTTTTCTTCTAATTCAGAAAACATGCAAAATTATAGCAGTTTTAACTCAGAAATGAACATTTATGAAGTTGATTTAACAATAAATGAGTGT
>CAEGAE010006959.1:0-27730 GCA_903067095.1 Girardinus metallicus
AAGAAGTTACAGGTCTGTGACAGCCAGAAATCTTGCTTGTTTGTCGGTGACCAAATACTTATTTTCCACCCTTATTTGCAAATAAATTCTTTAAAAATCAGGCAATGTGATTTTCTGATTTTTTTTTTCTCATTTTGTCTCTCATAGTTGAGGTCTATCTATGATGTCAATGATATTAATTTATAAATGTTGTAAATAGGTAAATACAACTATTTGAGCTTCCATTCAGCCAGCCATCCACTCACTCACTGAAGGCAGCAAAATGAGGAAAACAAGTCCAGGAGGAAAACCCAGACAATTTTCTCCAAAGCAACACTTTCCAGGTCATTCTAAGGGAAGTTGTTTAGGCGTTCTGATCAGATGCCTGAACGACCTCAGAACTGACTTCTTTTTTCACCTCATCAATTTGATATGTTACCATCTTTTAATGTTGTGAAAAAGTTGGGAGTATTCTATAGTCCTGGGGAGTATATCATCTAGGGCACAGGTGTCAAACTCCAATCCTGGAGGGCCACTGCCCTGCAACTTTTAGATGTGCCTTTGCTGCACCACACCTGAATAGAATAATTAGGTCATTAGCAAGACTCTGGAGATCTTATTTACACAAGAAGGAGGTAATTAAGCCATTTCACTCCAGTGTTTTGTACCTGTGGCACATCTAAAAGCTGCAGGACACCGGCTGTTAATATCACAGTTTGACACCCCTGATCTAGGGCATGGGTCTGCAACTCCAGTCCTTGAGATCTACTACCCTGCAACTTTTAGATGCATTCCCCAACAAAGCTGAATCAAATGGTTCAATTCAGCATGTTATCAAGTTTGGGATGCATTGGGATACCATGTGTTTTCATACATGGTAGATCAGTACA
The DNA here is from genome assembly GCA_903067095.1 of Girardinus metallicus. NCBI lineage: Eukaryota > Metazoa > Chordata > Actinopteri > Cyprinodontiformes > Poeciliidae > Girardinus > Girardinus metallicus. Next base: position 870 of record CAEGAE010006959.1, read on the forward strand.
CTTGGTTTTGATTGGGGACCAAAGTTGCAACATTTTCAGCTGGTGCAGTTTATTTTCAAACTACTCTGTCAAACAAATCAAACCCTTTGAGTAACGTGTTTACCCCATCACCGGTGGTGGCGCTGCACCAATAACCACTGAAGGAAATGACACAAAAACCTCTCAAGAAGACACTGAGTGCAACTTCCTTTTTCACAAAAATATTAACAAAAATTAAGTGGCATCAGATTTCAGTGGTTGTAGGATTTTTCTCTTGTCTTTGGTATAGTTCTCCCACTAACTATAAACTTGAGTGTTTGTTTTGGTTGTATTTACCCAGAATGTCCTGAGCTGTAATTCGCTTTTGCTTTTTAAGTGGTCTCTGGTCTGCTTGGCATTTACTGTGTGTTCTGACTGCACCAGAGTTCACTTCAACTGAATCGAGACCTAGGTTTTTATGCGGAGCAATGCTTGCTTTCTTGGACCACCGTAGAGTTCGATTGCACATTCACACCCTCCCTAACAAACCGCTTTCTAGGAAAATGAACTAGAGTTTGTTTCAAAATGGACTAAACAAAGTTTGCACTCTAAAAATTACAGAGCAATAGCTCTATAGGAATGAAGTTGCAGACCTTTGATCGTTTCAGCGTTTTAGGTCCTAATTGGATTTCCTGGGGAAGAGGTCGGACTAAAAGCAAATGATGGTAGACTTCAATGATTAACAAATATTGCCCATATTAGGGGACAAGGAGCATCCTCCTGAAACCTGACCTAGGACCAAGGCTCAGCACTAAGTTCGTGGTAGTCTGGTGGTTTACCATAAAAAAGTAACTAGAAAAATCTGCTACAAAAATTCCCCCTACAATGCCAAACATCTCCTGTTTAGCATTGCATCCAAACAGGAGATGTGTTCGGATGCAATGCCACCCGAGTGGCAGACTACTAGCAATACATGCTAATTTGTGACTCTTTTCTGAAACTTGAACTTCTGCATCAATGCATCAAGCCATTAGCAGAAATGCTATGTGCAGGGAAAATGTAAATAAAAATATTTTAATAAGAAAATTAAATTGGTGTTGAAGAACCTGCATAGAACTCAACAGTAGTAAATAAGTCTTAATTGAATGTTAACGTTATTGTCGTCAAAATGACATCAGAGCAGTGATGTGCAGAAGTCTGGTTTACGCCCCTCATTTCATTTCATTTGCGTTTCAGCAAGACTTTCTTCTTTCTTTAAAGTTGTCTTGATCAAAGAGTTGAAAAGAGCTTTCTGAAGCTCTTTTCAACTCTTTTCTTTGAACTTTGACAGCTTTTTCACTCATTTTCAGCTAATTTTCAGAGCTTTAACTCTGACCTATGACTCATTCAGACACTTAAAAACTCAAGGGGATGAATCAGTGCTGAGTCAGCATATAGATCATTAAGCAAAGAACCAGTTTTAAATGGATTCTTTAGGCTGTGTAAAAAGCAACATAATTTATTTATATGTTTATTAATTCAACCATCCCCTCTTTCACAAACATAATCACAAAGATGAGACCCCTTTTTAAGGTAGATCTTTTTTACTTTTAAATCACTAAGTAAACTTGATGTTAACACAGATGTGAGCTTTCAGAAATGAAAACCACAGGAGGTGTGGAATGAAACTCATCTCAGTCAATGTTAGTATAAGGACCCATAATGTCAGTTGGATTGACTGTTGACTGTAGAAGCCCGGGATTGCACTTACACAGGAAATGCATGACTGGGGAAAAAATATATATCTGAACATACAGAATTTAAGCTTAGGAAGCTACAAGTTTAACACGCAACTTAGTTTTTTTTAACAGCGTTTGATCCATTTAAATCCTGCTAAATATTAGTGTTGTCTTACATCTTAGTCCTAAATACTCAGTTTTGTCTTAAATCCTAGTTTGAACATATTTTTACCCTCTTTGCTCTCCAGGTGCTCTCGCCATCCTGATACCGGAGTTGGACCTTGTCATCTCATTGGTCGGTTCGGTCAGCAGCAGTTTCCTGGCGCTCATCTTCCCACCCATCCTGGAGATCTTAGCCTTTCACACGGAGGGTCTGTCGCCACTGACGACCATCAAGAACCTGATCATCAGTGTGGTGGGGCTGGTCGGCTTCCTCTTAGGAACTTATATCGCTGTCATAGAAATTATAGCCCGAAATAATGTCAAACACAAAGAGACATTCTACACCTACATGGTGCAGTAGAACAGACTGTTGGGCCTTTCAGGCCGGTTTAAACCGTTCTAAGGAACAGTTTTATTTTATGTTTTTATTTGCTGCTGTTGTATATGTATTTTAGTGTAATTATGTCACAAATGTAAGAGTGTCAGGTTAAATTAATTACAGCCATTAATTCAGTCTAAAGGTCATTAAAAATACTTTAAAGTAGAAGATAACTTCATCAGATTTTTAAGAGATTAAGAGCATTAGAGGTAATTTATCATATTCACAGCCTAAAAATATTAATGTAAATTCTCCAGTCAACACATGAAACTACCTCAATAGTTGTTTTTGGTTTTAACTCCCAGATTCAGAGCTGATTCTGACTTGCAAATTATTTGCTTTTCACCTCAACCAAACATCTTCAAGTTTGCAGCTTTGAGTGGTTTTTAAATCACCATCTGACATCTTGACAGGAAGAAAACCTTGATAAAAGAAAAATGCACTTTGATTTATGCCTTATTGAATAAAACTGCACTACTTTGGCAATTTTCGGTGACACATTGAACAGTTTAAATTAAAAAATAATGTTTCGAGAACAGATTAAACCAAACCTCGCATTATTTCGGCAGTAATTGTGCTTTTCATCTTCACTTATCAAATCCATTGATGTATCTCTGGTCAGATGTTTTAAAGATAAATATATTATGCCAATTTGTTATTAGGGGGATATTTGGAGGATATTTTGCACTCTGTATATGTTGATTCAAAATATACATAAAATTAAGTGACTTGATGCTTACTAAGCTAAAAAGATGTAATATTTCCTCCAATGCAATATTACTATGTTGAAACATTGGTGAAAGTAAAGAGAATTTCTTACCGCCACTATAGTTTAAATTTTTTTTAGGTAAAAGATTGAACCGGTGTTTTGGTTCCTTTTACAGTTGTTAATTTTTTTTCTATTTGGGGATTTTTACCATTGAATGTTAAGCAAAACCGTCACATCTTAAGCTTATTCTAGGTTTAAACTCTGAACTATTCAAAAGGTTTTAGGTCCAAGCCACTTTCACAGCTGTACTGCGATTTTCAGATGTGCGGTTTATGCATCTCAAAGAGGTCTAGAGTTATTATTTTTCACCCAGTGTGGCTCCTGTCATTTATCTGGGCTCACACTGTGTGATTATTAGGCATTTTCAGCCAAAATCGAAACATAAGAAAAACTCTAGTTATCATTAAATATAAATCATAGAGCAAGCAGTGATACTTTCTGGAATAATCATGCAGCGTGACTCCTGCTGTGACAGATTTCTGATTCTTATCACCCTGATCTGAACTCGTGCTTTTTCGCCTCCTCATATTCTTATTTTCACCATCTGACTCCATTAATATGCACATTAACAGCTGAATCTTGCTTTTTGTTTATTGATGGACTAATATATCCATCTCATGCAATCATGTTGCAGTAACTATGTTGCCTCCATCCCCCTTCAAAGTTTTTTCAGAAATGTTTTAGTTTTTTACTTTTATGGTGAAAGTAAGCCTTTTCGGTCTATTTTTGTGCTAACATCAGTGGCGATTATTTTTTGCACTGCAAATCTAATATAAGCCTGAACCTTGTACAGGCTGTGCTGTGCACCGTTTGCCCCAGTCACAGTAGCCTCAGTAACTCTCTTTAACTTTGAAATATTACAGGAGATTGATGAGGGAAAATAACTTGTCTTGATGAAAATGTATGAGAAGGCAGTAAAATAATTTTAATCCAAATCCCATTAAAAATCAACCAATGTTCAAACTTTTCCTGACCAGAGACGACAAACATTTACAATCTAAAGGTACAGGTTGTAAAAGTTTTTTCTAAAATCTTGACAAACAAGGATTTGATCAAAAGACAGATGAAAAAGCTCAATGATCTAAAACTGTAGAATAAATCTAGATATTAATCCAAACTGTTTCAGACTTGGGAGACATGATACTAAATTATTTAGGAGCTCTTCTGTGTCTTGAAAAGTTTTTTGTTCTTTATTTTTTTTAATATTTTGTTTTAATGTTTTCACTAAGTCTTATTTTTTTTAATTTGATTTTATTTTTTATTACTTGTACCTAACTTTCACAGATTGGTTTAACTTCAGACAGATTGTATATCAAATAATAAAAGATCATTTATCTGCAATGCCTAGCAGATAAAATGCAACATGTACTGTAAGTTCACTGAACAGCTTCTGTACTGTTGCACATCTTCAGTGTTTATGTGGCAGTATCGACCAGCGAAATATTTCAGCTTTTAATAGAAATTTTTTTGAAATCAATTAAAAAAAATCATATCCACATGCCTTATGTGTGTAAAGAACTAACTTTGTGGGGGTGTGCATGTGTGTGTGTGTGTGTGTGGATATATCACATATCTGTTGCACATGTAAATGTTTGCTCATTTGCAAAGAAAATGTTTAAAACGTAGTACCCATTAATCTACCTGGAAGGACTTTTGTGCTAAACGGGGAGCAGCATTGATAACAGTGAGGACTTCCCAAGGACTTTTTTTTAATATATATCTGTAATGTAGAGCATTGTGGTAATAATCCTTTTTTAAATCTCTTCATCAGAAAATATAAATGTCAGTGAAATAAAAATCTACATCTTGAAAAGGACTGATTTTCATGTCTATCTTCTGTACGGTTTTTAAAAAGATGGAAACACTTTTTTTTTTTCTTTAGCACTCTGTAAGTTCTACATCCCTTTCGCAGAATAAACAACCTCGAACAACCTAATATGTCCTCTGTGGTCTTTGAGTTAGCAGCACATTACTTATGTTTTTCTGTCATAATTTAAAGATTTCGGTGTAGATCATAAGTGGTTGAAATTAGAGAATTTGCATCTTAAATTATATATTTATATGAACAATTAATGATCATTTTAATGTTCTGCCTGCAACATAATCTAATAAGGCAGGTAAATATACCTTTAGCTGCATTGTATCACAGCATACAGCTGAACAAAATTAAACTGGATTGACATCCAACGGGGATTTATCTTCACACGTTCATTTTTAAGGTCTTTTAGATATATCCATGTCTAAAATTTAAGAAATAAATTTAAAACTGCGTTGAAAGAAAAACAACAAGCAAAATGTATTTAATTGTTTCATACTTTCAAGATTTTGTTTTTTCTCTCTAAAATTACATGTTAATTGATCTTAAAATCAGCTAATAAACCACTCGCAGTTAAATGCTTTTAGCTTAATTTGTTTAATATATTTATATATTTAATGTGGCTACAATGGTATGACGAGCTGTTGATTCTGTTATCACAGATTTTCTCACTAAACTCAGACCTTTATAACCTGTAATTACTTCTCTTCATCTTTTCTTTTTTCCCATTCATACATACATAGGGAGACATCCGATGTCCAAACCCCTGATTCTACTACAAGCTCCAACCTGGGAGGTGGAGGAAATACAGGATCTTGTCTTTTCTTCCTTTATGTGCATAAACACTATATGCATGTGTGGGTTTGAACATATCTGAGCTAAAGAGCTTCCTTTTCAGTTCAGCTCTTTCTTCTCCAGAACAGAACAAAATAATTCCCTCACGACCAAAGACACACACCTTTCCGCAACTCCACACTGAGGTTTTTTCCACAAACTTCAAAAACAGTATCAGTGAGTAGGTGCAGCTCTGGCAGAGTTCAACGCACCCTAGAAACAGTTTAGACTTTAGCAAAAAAGAGACCAGATGAAACGCGACTACATTCACCAGTACCTCTCACAAAATACCTCTAAGGACACATCGGGGCCACTCTCCACATCTGGTAACAACAAGGAAAAAAGTCCATGATCTCCTCTAACACAGTAGCAGAGTAACTTTCCTGGATAGGCTGACAAGTAGGTTCCTTTGATAGCTGGAAGTCCCTCTAAAACTCCTTTAATCATGATTTGAGCTCCATAAATCCTGTTTTTCATAAACATCAAACATTCTGAGAAATACTTTCATTCTCTGCTTTTATCTGAAAACATCTAATCATTCCTGCTTCGGTCTAAACATTTGACATGTAAACATTAAAACCAAAGGAAATGTTTAAAACAGTGAGTTCCTCATGATTATCATGGTGCAATTTTTTGTGTTTGTTATGACGTAAAGCACTTTGAAATGCCTGCTGAAATGTGCTATACAAATAAAATTTTATTGATTGACTGATTGAATTTGATCACAGAATGCACCATGTACGATACATGCAGGCACTGGAGTCGAATGATCTGTAACATTCATCTGCTCAATTTATACATTAGTGTCAACTTTAAAACATGTCATAATGTAGAGAATCAGAGTTATTATAAACTCATTTTCTCATCTCCAGGTCAAAACAGAAACTGACTGGAGAAGTTATTTCAGAGTTGTCGTAAAACAGACGTGTGTGTGACAGAGTCTTGGTGGAAGAAAATGACACCTCTTAATCAGAGCGGTCATGGAGTAACGAGATCTAATGCTGCTGAATAAATGCATGAAGACGCTCTTATTGCTCTCGCAGTTCTGTTACATCTTTGAGGTTAATAGACTAGCGGAAGCTCGCAGAAAGTCTAATTCCTCCCTTAATTTGTCGGATCATTCAATTTCTCTTTTCCCATTTATTTCACCAGGTCTCCAATCTATGTTCCTCAGATACTCAAAATGTATAGATTATTAAATAAAGTGTCTGGTTTGGATCTTATTTGGTCAATAAAGACTTTAATAGAGATGAAAAGTTGTATTTAAGATTCAGATATAATTCACAAAGTTTGTGAAGTTGCATTATAAACAGTTGCAGGGTAGCTGTTGAAAAGAACGAGATTAACATAAATTCAAAAATGTTTCACTTCTAGACATTTTTATTTGAACTAGTGGCCTTTACTGAACTGTAATTTAATATAAAAATGGTGGAGATGGAAGGGGGAGGCATGCAGCAAATGTCCAAGTAAAGACAATCAAACCAAGCACCACAGCCACTGCGAAAGGTTGCCCTACCAACTGAACCACACAGCGACCCGACACACAAACATTTTTTTTTTAAGATTTGATAAAGCAGTTAGTGCAAGGTGTTTTATTAGCTGCAGTATCAAAAAGACTCCAATGCAATGCCATTTTAAAACAGTTAAAAAATCTTTATTTTATATGGCATAATTGATGAGAACTGTAAAATTGTTCCACTAATTATTAAGAATGTCTTTGGGATTATCTTTCCGCTCGATGTTTAGTTAAATTATTTGTTTGGCTTTTGTTCCTCCTCACTGTGACTTTATAACTATTATTATTTTCTCTAATTTAACTTGATATTTTTATCCTCATAACAATGGTGAAGCCAAAAAAGAAAGTTAATTTAGAATATGATGCAACCTGGGCAGTATACACTTTCTGGCTAAGATGGATCTGTTAATTTTGTGCTTGTTGAAACAAATAGTAAATCAGCCACAACTCAACACATAAAGTGATGTAAGTGTCTCTTTATGTGTGAACACTTGGGTCAAACTGAACTACTTTACAGAGTACTTCAGTATAGAGAGGAAGAAAAAAGATTTACAATAAGTGACTATTAACGAGGCAAGGCTGACAGACGTTATAGAAGAAGAATGTTAATGTCACATTCATTGGTATTTGCAAGGAATGTGCAAAACCATCTTCAACATTGTAGCACAAAATGCTGGTCCCTGCTGAGGTCAAGATTATTCACATTGCTGGGAGGTCTAATTTAAAAAAATTTATTTTTTACTTAAGAAGTTTGTTTCTGACAAGAAATTATAAAGGAATGACTCAAAGCACAACAAAATAATGTAATCTTGAAAAAACTCTGTTGGCATAACAGCAATCAAACCCTTGTCATACCAGCTTTTTGCATGTTTCCACTAATATTTTGGTAACACTTGGTTAAACCAAATATTTAATTTTGTAACAGATCCCGGTCAGGACTCAAATAATTGTATGCACTCTGTCAGCAGAGAAACAACATATAGTTTATTGTAAATAATTTCTAAAACCGACAAGCTCCCATATCATGCAATCGCATTTGCATTCATCAAATAATCAATTTCCCACTGCCTATGATATGTTGTCTTTAACATGATCATATCTGGATATTTTAGAGTTAGATTGTTTCTACGACAGTTGATGACATTACAGTGGAGAGGTTGTTGTGGAGGCATTTGTGAAAGGAATGATGAGTTTGTCTCTGTAACTCACATCAGCTAGCTACTTCATAAAGCATTTCTGACATCAATGAGTCATCCTTGACAATAGAAAATTTGTTACGATATATTAAACTGACGGTGTATTTAAAAAAAAAAAACTTGAACTGAATGTGTTTAAAACTAATTGTTTTAACCAACAAAGACAATTTCTTGACTTGAATTTAGCGTTTAGCTGCAGATTGTACATTCAAGCCAAAGAAAAAGAACAGGCAGGTTCTGATTCTGAGCTTGCTTGGTTTTCTTTTTGTTTCCATGTTCTTGTTAATTGTCTTAAAAAAAAATCCCACATGCAACCCAAGTGTTCCTGAAAACCTAATAATATGAGAGGAAAGCTTTTTGGACTAAGAGGAAATAAAAACACGTCATATTGTGCTTATGGATAACCGAAGACAGAATATCATTAACCTGGGGTAAGCAGTCGCTAATGTGGACCGTGTGTATTCTCTTTTTCCTGAAATGACCCAGTTTGTGCTCGTTACCATCCCAGCCAAACAAATAATGGGACAAATCGATGGCACAAATTCAACACACAAACTGTTGTAAAGGCACCCTCTTTTTTATGACGACAATGAGGTGAAACAGCTTTTCATACACGAAATGCAGGCTTTTCAAATCCAGTATGTACAATAATTGCACCTCTGCATTGAACCTGAATTACTCGCCCACCACAGATTAGAAACAATTGAATAGGAAAATCACAACAGGATGAGGTTCCTCCGATAACAATCATCTTTGATTTTAACTCCTCCTACAGAACACAATTTAAAATATACATATAGTTTGAGTCTGCTGTGTAATTTTACTCAAAATAAATATGTAGATTGAAACCTGCTCATGCAACTCCTACTTCAAAATTTCTTCTGAAGCTCTGATGAGTGATGTAAAAATAATATCCACAGACAAAAGCGAGTTCATTAAAGAATATGTGGACAGACTGTGCAAAGTGTTGTATGCTAGAAAAAGAATATTAACAGCATAGTTAGTATTATTTTATAATGAAGCCAAGCTAAAAAACAAAACAAAAAGAAGTTGTGGGCCCTTCTTCTTTTGCTGACAGGAAGTCTACTAAATTCTACATAGAAAAACCAAAAGAAAGTCCACAAGAACAAATTATTTTATAGTATTATTTGTTCATTGTAATGTAGAAAGAAGATTATAGAATCTTGTCAAAACAATCTAACTCTAAAATATCAAGATATAAATGACAAATCTGAGTGTTTGCTTTGTTTTATTGCTGAAGATGAGATTTGGATTTCATGATTGTGATTTCTTTTTGCAGAACTGAGATTTAATTGCATAGTCTTATAAATATGACCCAGAAATATTTTTATTTTTCCTGCAGCAACAAATTGAACGTTACATCTAATTACCCCTAATTTCTTATTTGGGCAGGAACTCATGGCTCATTATTTGCTCCATCTCTAGCACAACAATTTAAACGTGTAAATTATTTTCTATACTGTGAATTTTTAAATGGCGCACATATCTTCTTACACATATCCTGCTTTTAATAAATTCTACATTATAGGCCCCAAAACATCTATTCAACAGTGAGTGTTGTCCTGTATTCCACAGGATTTTAGTTAAAAGTCCAGGCATGAATCTGCTTCCCGCTGTTACTCTGGACTCTGCCGAGAATGTTGTTTTGGACGGAGCTGAAATATTTTGAAGTTGGGCGAGCAGGCAGCTCTGTCGGCGCCGTCTGGAGCATGCAGCCTTTATTGAGAACAGGGAGATAAGGAGAGCTTCCCTGCGGACGTTCGGCTTAAAAGATCCTCAGCTCTTTTTTTCCTCATCTTTAGAAAGCTGTTTTCCATTTCAAAACTCCAAGAGCCGGGATGAGCAGAGCATAATGTGTGTTTTCTGTTTAAGAGGATGATAATTTCCTGCAGAGATGGTGGGTGACTCACCATGAGCAGAAGGGGGGGAGAGTACTTCTCTTTAATTGAAAAGCGTCACCCACACTGAGGAAATTTCAGGAATTTTGCAATGTGCAATGAAAAATGGTATTTGTCAATTTGTTTACTGTTACATAAGCTGTTAAGAAGACCCTTGCCATTGTCGAAGAAGCAGCAAACTGAGTCTTAATGAGAGAGAAAATTCAGATTAACCCTGAAAAGATCTCACAACCCACCCATTAGCTGCTGTTCTAATTGCCTCAGTTTCAGACCCTAAGTACAAACAGCCAGTGATTAGAACTCATTTGTGTGTGTGGCACCTGGTATTTAAAGAGAATCTGCTGTTCTTGCCTCACTTCCAGAAGTGTCAGATTTCTCTTCTGGGTCGAAGACCCAAAATGTTTGGGTCTTAAAGAGACTGTGGGATTAAAGAGGCTTAGAAGACATTGTTGCATAAACTTGCAACAATGTCAACAATTTTGGTCTCCAATCGAATCACAATATTGAACAGAAAATGGGTTGTACTTAGTGGTGATGATGTAAATGAGAAAAACCTTCACTGGTGATTTAGGAGGCACTAACTAATATTAAGTCACTATTTTAGATGCAAAAGACAAACCCTGTAGCGACAATGACTTGCATAATTAGCATTTTAAACAAATAAGTAGTTTCCCAACTAACAAGAAGCCAACCTTCGTATATGTGTTTACTGGGTGTTACTCTAACATTTAGAAGCTTAACTTCAGGAGCAGATATTATCTTCTTTGTTTTATTAAAATCATATAAAGTTTAAGGACTATGTTTTTATATGTTTTGTACATTTATATAACGTATTTAAATTGTAACTAAAAGCAATTACTCCAACTCAACTGCTTTGAGTTTGAGTAACCCTGTTGCTTTGGTAAATTGTACTTTATTTTGGCTGTATTAATTTTTTTTCTGTAGCACCTGCTCCACATGCCCTAGTATTACTTGTTACTTTGATGTTTATTTATGTTTGATTCTATTATTATTTGTCCAATGCTTGTATGCTGTTTGTATGTTGCTATTTATCCACTCAGCTACCTCAATTTTTCTTTCTTTCTTCTATGTGAGCATGTGCTAAGTAAATAATTTCCATTTATCTGAGATACAAATGACCTAGAATACATTTTAAGAAAAAAAGATAGTGTACTTAATATTGCTAGTTTATAAACAAATATATGTTGATAGTCTAAATTTTATCAGTTATCCAAGGTGATATGCAGAAAAATATAAGAATGGTTGTGGAAAGATTTAGCTTGATTTTTCAAAGTTCTTCCCTTTCCGACATTTAAAATCCTTCCTCTTGCTTTCTCATTATTACCATTCTTTCTGTATTGCCTGATCTCTTATTTTGTCACATTTCATCCTTGCCACAGCGTTATCGCCCTTAACAGCAGTAGTTTACTTTAACCAAACTTTTCTTCACTTTCCTCCCCCTTCTCTTTATTTTAATGACTGCTGTGTGTTTCATCTCACTTCTCTGGCTGCAGCACTGATCTGCGCAGTGTTGCATCAAATGTTTCTGGGAAGCCTGCAGGGAATTGTCCCGTCCTGCAGCATGATGCTTTAGGCTTCTGCAGATATAAGTGTAAGAACTTTATCTGCAGATGTTTTTTTTTTCTTTTCTAAGCCAAGGATGTGGGATAGTTGGAGGGCCCATTATAAAAATAAATAAAATTTCCCACGAAGCAAAATAAAATCTGAGTACAAAATCCAAAGAAGGGGAAACAGGAAGCTAAAAGTAAACAGGGAGGAAACCACGCTAGCACAACTAACTATATCCAAGTGTAATGAGCCAAACCAAGATTACCTTATCTCAAAATACAAAATGATCGAAAGAGCAAAGTTATAACCAAAATTATTGGATGGTGCTGAAAGAGCAATTTTGGTCTCCAATATGATTCCAATAGAATCCAATAGCACCTGCTCTACTTAATGAGTCTATAACATTCTTTTGGTGGCACCTCTGAACCTATGAACATTTTGGCTGTGAGTTGAGGATTTTCCATCATGATGCATCACTCTGTCACAATCTCTGCACACAACAGTGGCATATCAGATCTGTAGTCAGCTCTCAAGAAGCAGGTGGATAAACAAGCTACAAACTGATCAAGTTCTAATATGACAAGCATGAGTTCACCTTCAGAGAGCACCTGGTTTAGAAGCTGATATCATGCATTGAATTATTTTTGCCCAGCTTTTCTGTCATTAATAACAAATTTTCTCCTGTAAGTTCTTCAGCTTTCAACTGAGAACATTTCTCAGTTCTCACCTGATCAGATTTTTGCTCTTTGAACAGTTATTATTAGAATGGGAGCATAATGCATCAAAAAAGCAAAGCAGGGAAGAACTTAAACTATTCCTCTCACCAAAGTTTACATTTTAGAAGTTACAGTTCATTGCATTACATAATTAGCTGCAGTTCATTCAGCAGCCATATGATATTCTGCACAGCATGACACTGAGCTGGATTAGACTCTTGATTCTAGTTTCAGTCAGGCTGTGAAGTGTAGACTTAAGTGTTTAGCCTCTCAAATGAGTCTGTAGATTTTTTTAATAATTAAGAATTAACTCAAAGACTTGACATAAGATTCACCTGCATTGGTCGACAGAAATTATCATTTGAATTTGCTTTTAAAAGATCATCTCTCTGTTTTATTGTCTAGTCGTCACTGCCCTGTTTTCTCTCCAATCCTCTATTTATCTTTCTCCTCGTGTGCCGTCTGAATTCATTTCCTCGCCTCAACCCCTGGTGGAGACGGTGCTTGACTTTCAGTGTTGCTTCTGGCGACAGCTTGGCTGTCAGATCCCGCTGTTACCGCAACCATCACCTACAGACTACAGAGGATGGTGTTGGGATGGAGTTTGTACAGGTATGTGTGTGTAACCACGGCGAACACAGACAGCTGTCAGGTTTCTGTCGACAAAAATCACAGAGTAACACAACATTAGTGATTTCTCTGTCCTCTTCAGTTAGTATTCTGACTCACAGGAAAAACCCAGTGGCTAACAACATTGCCCTGACTCAATTTTTCTCCTTCTCTTCATGGAGTGGAGCTATGAAAGCAAGCACCATTGCAGACAAAACATTTATTTTTGCACAATTTCACCTCTGCCAGTGAATATTTGTCAAATTAAAAGTATGAAGTGCTAAGACGTACAGTACTGCAAAGCTGGGGAAAAAAGGCAACAAGGGAGACATTTCACAGTGAACGTTCATTTATTAAGACATGTTTTCCAGGATTCAGTGGGTTTCTTTTGTCTCATCAACATTACAGACATTCAGAGGAAACATTCTTCATGGCGATGTGCAAAAACAGCGTATGAAAGGAAAACAGTTACATTCTTAGACTGAATACTGATAGCTCCTATTGCAGCTGGCGGGCCTTGGACCACACATACGGACACAGTATTAAATTTTCTTTTCTTTTTGTTGCTGCTGTTCCAAATACACAAAACATCAACAAAGCTTGGCTCATTGCATTGTTCTTCAGCTCTAACAAGAAAAATACCTTATTAGTTAATGCACATAACTACAGGTAAAAGGCTGATTCTGTATTTTTGCATCCTCAGCGGGCCAATTAAATTTCCAACTACCCTCAATGGACTCCTCCGAAAAGTCAATACGGATGCCTCATTTACTTTCTGCAGAATCTGAGGATGTGAATTTACCGTACATGTATCTACTCCAGAATACATCAACTCAAGGAAAGGTCATTATCAAAGTACTTTACACTTTGATGAGCACTTACTTTAAAGCTATAAGGATTCACATAATTGTCATGGTTGAGTTTATTTCATTATGTTTTATGTTACACAGTCCAGTAAGAGCAAATGATACTTATCTTAAGCAGAAAACAGAACAATTTGGACAAGCTTTTAAATTTTTTGACAGAATACTATTTTTTGAGGTAAATTCGAAACTGAAATTTTGTGGTCAGTTTCTGTTGATCGTCCTATCATACACCAAAGGGGACAAAATGGTCTATAATGGACTGCAGGTAATGAATTATTAGACCAGTGGTTTCCTATCTTTCTCTTTTTGATGGCCAGTGTCTTCCATGTTTTAGATGTTTTCCTGGTTCAATAGAGAGGATTCAATCAGCAGACTACTAAGTGCTGCGTAGTAAAAAGTTCTCAAAAAAACATATGAAACATGTAGGACGGTTCCCTTTGACAACTGACACTAGGCACCTATGCTTTAGATTACAGTGCCTTACAAATATAATCATATACCTAAATCATTCTCACTTAAACACCTTCACTTTTAGTGACATTAGAACCACAAACTCCACTGTATTTTATTGTAATTTATAAGATACGCCAACATAAAGTAGCTTATTATTGTAAAGCAGAAGGAACATAATACACTGTCACAAGCCAACACAAAAACAACTTTTAGTTGGCTTACCATGTAAAATTCTAATAAAATCCATTTAAAATTGTGGTTATAATGTGCAAAATAATAATAAATACAGTTTTTAAGAAAAAGTATCCTCTGCTACATGTGGTGCAGTGTTGGATTTTCTATATTTGGGGGAAATTTCTTGACGGATGAGATTTTGGTCTTTTTTATTTTAATTAAAAACTTTTACCCACAGATATCAATACAATACAAGCTCGAAATGTTACACAGTTAGACTAACACAGAGCAAGAGAAGGCAACAACAGGCCGAGGAAAGACAATTGTTAGGACTGGTAGTTATGATGAATAAATATATATTATGTTAGTAATGAAGCATGGTAACTTGGACAGATTATTTTAGACTGAGGGTCCGTAGTAGGGTGTTAGCAATCCTCCCAAGCAAGGTTATCCAGTTTCTTTGGAAAGGTAGAAGAAATCAACCAAAAAACAAATATTTATGGTTAAGCTAATGGATCACCTTGGAATAAGACCATTCCCATCATTTTGTGAAACGCCTATGGTGTTTTCCAAGATTTGCAGCTTTTGGACAGGGTGAATTTGATGTTGTGGTGCCTGATTTAAATGTCTAATGAGGTCATTTTGGAGTGCTAACGAGCCTATTTTTTTCACCTCACTGATTTCACTGGAATAGTTTTATAGTCTTTTTATAGTAGTGTTTAAGGAGATGACTTGTTTAGTTTCCACTATTTTTGTGGCTTCAATGAAAGGATATCTATAGCTTCCATTTAGTCTTGGGAAACATAAAGACCACATTTGTTGGTTTCAAATGAATTAAGAAAGACAGAAACATCCAGAAACAAATAATGAAAGCACTCATTTAAGCACCTCCACTGCAGCTCTCAGTTAGCACTTTGAATGTTATAGTTCATTATAAATCAATTAGGAAAAAATACTGAACAAATATGGCTTGTTTAGGCAAGTTAAAAGATTGTTCTATCTAGACAAACAATGTAGCAGCACAACTTATATGTGGAAAGTTGCACCACCAAAGAATAATGAACTCTTAATGAACTCCAAAGAATCTGAAAGAATATCCTTTGGACAGATGAAAAGCAAGAGGAGATTTTAGCCACAGTTTATCACAATATGTTGAAGAAATCCAAGAACAACTTGGACTCTATATGATCATTGTTTCGACCAGAAACCTCTCTGTAAAACAAAGTATTCTAGTCTGAGATGTGAGGCCATCTGTTCGACAGCTGAAGCTTGGCCAAAACTGGGTCATCAACATGGCAATGGTCTCAAACTGCAGAAAATCCCCAGAATGGCTGAAAATCCACAACAGAAAGGCTAATAAAAAAAGCAAAGTCTTGTCATGGCTGGGTCAAAACCCAGACCTCAACCTACAGAAATGAATATCTACAAACCTCAATGAACTAAATAAATCATGTTGGAAATAAAAAATTGACAAAATTCCTCCAACAAGGACACAGGTGGATACAGTCCAATACAAACCTACTGAGAGTTTTTTTTTATGCTTTTCTTAATGCTTTTTTTATTTGATGAAGTATTTCCCATGACTGATTAAAAATCTGTGGAGGAATTTTTTTTTTTGTAGTGATATGAAAACAAAATCCCATGGGTAACTCTAAGAATCATTCATGCATCACAAGTTGTAGACACAGGAAAAATTTAGTTCTTCACTGTTTGATGATGTAGCTGTTTGCATTTTTATACTTTCAAAAGTGATTCAGTAAGTTGTTCATTTCCAATTTTGTTCCTTTCCGCTGCAAAACTTCAACCTGCAAACCCCAGACATGCTGACTTGGTAGTAAACACCAAGACCTTCATAAAAGGCAGTGTGAAAAGCTGGCAGTGTTGGTAGATTGTTGCTCAATTAAACTGGTAGCCTTCTACAAGAAATAAAGTAAAATAACCAGAAACAAAGTCCTAAGCTCAATTAAAGATGTTGAGAGTTTAACATCTGTTGATAAAAGCTTAAAACATCTAATCTTGTGCCTTACACAGATCTTAAAGCACAAGTCAGTCATTTTTAAAGCGATGCTTTGGGCAAAAATAAATTACAAATAAATTTACTTAATTTCCTTTAATCCCAGTGACTTGGTAAAATCAAATATTAATTTGGTATTTTGACTGAAATAATAATACATACATCTAATTGAAAACACAGTAAATCAGTCACCACTTGTGCAATTGGTATTTAAGATGTGTGCTATGTTTATTCATCTGGACTGAACTTTCAAATTGTAGAGTAAGTGCTTTCACTTTGAGGTTTCACATAAAAACTAAAACTAGGATGGGAGCCAGCAACATTTTGGCACAGACAAAACAAAGTCCCCTTCCAACTGATTACCCTGTTGCCAATTTAGGTGTCCTTAGTGGACCTTTAAGTTGGGGAGGAACTGGTTCCAGAGCAGCCAGATGTACACACACACACAGAAATGCACACAGAAAGGGAACTCATTAAAATGGGAATGAAGCATTCAGATTATCAGCAGCAGCAGCACCCCTTATAGTCATACATGTAGAACTTAAACTTTATAGGGGTGTTAGAAACACAGTGATGTGGTCAGAATACCATTCAGAACAATCACGGCTTTATTCCTCATTTTTATCTGTTTTTGTTTTTTTATTTAGCATGTTTCAGAACCCCCTGCGACAGACTGGCGACCTGTTCAGGGTGTATCCCGCCTCTCGCCCGAAACGTTCGCTGGAGATAGGCTCCAGTACCCCTCCCGACCTCATTAAGTAAGAAAATGGATGGATGGATGGATGGATGGATGGATGGATGGATGGATGGATGGATGGATGGATGGATGGATGGTTGGATGGATGGTTGGATGGATGGTTGGATGGATGGATGGTTGGATGGATGGATTGATGGTTGGATGGATGGTTGGATGGATTGATGGTTGGATGGATGGATGGTTGGATGGATGGTTGGATGGATGGGTGGATGGATGGATGAATGGATGGATGGATGAATGGTTGGATGGTTGGATGGTTGGATGGATGGATGGATGGATGGATGGATGGATGGTTGGATGGTTGGATGGATGGATTGATGGATGGATGGATGGTTGGATTGATGCTCCAGAACCATATTTAAGTAAGTATTCTTGCTGCTGGGAGGATCTGATGTTGAACCTGATTACACAAGTGTTTACGTGGAACATAAATTGTTTATTTAAATTAGTGTGGAATTGTTGAAATTTCTCACTATTGCTTCAGATTGGCAGAAACAGAAAGTTTTCTGGTCTGTTACTTATATATCAGATTATGTAAGTGGTGTACATTGACATTTCTTTCCACTGTAGTTGATCTTGTTCTGAGTAGAAAGAGCCAAATCCCCTCAGTTTATCAATTTAACTTCTAATCAACAATCTAGTCAAAGTCTGGCATATTTGAAGTGAATGAGCATAGACAATATTTTTCTATTTATGAAATTAATAAAAAAGAACTTAAGACTGTAATTAACCCAACTGTCAGACTTAAGTAAAGTCACTGAGCCACAAAAAAACAATAGCAGTAAAATATAAGTCAAAACAATATTGCAAGACCAAACTAACGACAACAGGAGTTGATTTTAGAGGCAAATCTCTGGTTGCTCTTTCCTTGTTTGCATTGCCATATTAATTTTCAAGCAAATCTGCACAAAGGGCATGCCATGCTGTGCAAGAAATCTTTTATCAGTGTAATACTTAACATTTAATTACTACCAACAGCTCAATAAGTACAGTATACTAGGCTTTGCTATGACGGAATAATTTTAGACCCATGTTGTGCTGGAAAAGTGTTTAAACTGTTTTGTTCCAACACACAAACATTATGTTTTTGGGAGGCAAGGAGGCCTTTCTGAAATCAGGGTCTATGAAGTTATTAAGAGTAATAATTCTCTTTCATGTAGTTGACATTTCCTATTGCAGTGAGATCGTAAAAACATGAATACATCTTCAGAGCTACAAGAGGTTAACGCATAGTCTACGTCCTTGATTTTGACAATTTAAAACTGAAGCTAAATATTTTGATATCTGTGGGATATCGATACATGTTAGCAATAAACATCAACACTTTCACAAGAGACAGTAGCTAAGCTTATTTCAGTCAAACAATGTCCATGTTGCAATGCTAAAGTCATAGTGATTGAAAGTACCTGCTGCATTAATCATTTTCATCAGCAGCAACCTGCCAGTCTGCTCTAAGACCATTAAACAGAGGTAAGCTTTTTAATTTTGCAACAGGCTGTTATAGGTTTAATTTCATTAAGGTTGGCAAATTGCTGTGCTTTTCATTATCTCATATCTCTTTGGAAATTTCATCGACAGACTCACAGTCAGCTCATCAACTGGACTGACACAGCTGGGTACTTGTTATGCTGAGAAAACAGGTGCTATATTGTGAAGTTTGCTATTTTAAACAAACTTTGCAAAAACATA
Source organism: Girardinus metallicus (assembly GCA_903067095.1). Taxonomy (NCBI): domain Eukaryota; kingdom Metazoa; phylum Chordata; class Actinopteri; order Cyprinodontiformes; family Poeciliidae; genus Girardinus; species Girardinus metallicus. Next base: position 19,984 of record CAEGAE010006959.1, read on the forward strand.
TGTGGTTAATATCTGTTATTATAGAATGTATATTGAAATTTGCAGTTTTATCTGCTTAAACCAGCTACAGGGGCTTCTGACGTCCTCTTTGTCATTAAATACTCTGAGAACGTATTCGGTTTTCTAAAAATTTACTGCAAACTGGCATTTGCCAACAGGAGCAAGAGGAACCTTTACCAATAATTTCATATTTCTATGCTATCTGGCATAACACCCTTTTGGATGGAGGCATTGGGGAACACACACAAAGGAGTGTTTACAGGGTTACTGAACCCTGACTGATGTGTTGCTTTGAGTGCATTGGTTCTAGTTGTGTTATGAGGGTGTTGTTGTGTTATGAAGGTGTTGTAAGCTGAGAAATACAGGTACCTCAGAAAAGCAATCTCAGAATCCTCCAATAACAGAGAGGCGAAAAGCAGAAAGAGGGATATCCCTTCATCAAAAATGTTCAGGAAATAAGAGTTTTCTGCACAAGAACAAGGCTGCAGTTCCAGGCCAGGTTTACAGGATGTCAAGTTTGATGATCTTCTCTACTCTCAAACTCTGGTGGGACTAATTCAAGGATTGAATTAAACCATCCAAAATATTAGTAGCAACAATAAGACTGTTAAAAGATCTTACAGTGATACAGTCAACAGTTGGATGTTCATTAAGTTATCAAACATATTTTGTGTCACTGCTAACTATCACACAGTTGGGGTAAAGTAATACGCAGATGACAAAAATATCCAGATAAAGCTGTAACCGCCCTTTAGCATTGCATATGTGCAAGGTAAATGAATCAGAACCTCAAATTTATTCAGCTAAATTATAAAGCCAACACTGCAGGTAAGACACTATTCTAATATTTGGCTTATATTTAAGAAAACCGGTAAGATTATATTTGCAATATTTAAAGTCAATCAAAAGGCAAATTAATTGGTCAGCTTATTTTTCTTGCTATGTCCCCAAATAAAAATACTAAAATCACAGTCAAAATTGTACAAATTTCTGTGGAATAGCACCTAAACTACCTCTGAGAAAAGGGACAAGCGTTACAACCAATGCAGTCCATACTTTATCCAGTAATCCTGGGTTAGAAAACTGGACATTTGTATATAGTTCAGCTACTGAAGTGAGCTGAGTTGTTCAAGATAACTGCTAAATTGCTTAGCTTTTTGATGCATAGTCCAAAAGTCATTTGTTCATTAGCTTTTTATGTTTTTCAGTGGTAACTCGTCCCTTACAAACCACCTCTCTGCCCAATAATTAATTGGTTAAGATCTGGTCATTTCATGTGTTTAAGAATTGCTGCTCTGCACTTAAAGAAGCCAGTTGGAGTGGTTTGGGTATTTCATACAGAACGACTGTATGTCACCTAAACCACCTCAATTTGAGGTTCTTTTGGACATTTTCCACTGAGAAAAGGCCTTGAGTGAAACCCAGAACTCCCAACCTGCACCTAAACAACAAGCAGAGTTTGATTTTTACATTGAAATCAATTTTCTTTAGCATGATCACATGAAGACTATATTTCTGTATTTAAAAGCCAATATTAAAACAGGCACCTGTGTGTTTACTTCACTGGATAGTAGTGGAAATCAATATCTTAAATAATACATATCTTGAGTTAAATTAATGAGACACAGCTCTGTTTTTCTGCTTTAAAAAATATAAAACTGTTTAAAAAGTGCAATTCTTTTTTGAATATGTTTTTCTGCAAAAGAAAGTTAGTAAATTATTTCAAGTCAAAGTCATTTGAAGTCTTGTTCTTTTACTTGCTCTCTTTCTTCACTCAAAATAATTTTATTTGGAAATCTACACAAATTATAATGAGAAAATTTAATCTTGAATATTTTATACTTTTTCCCTTTTCCTCCCATAAGCACCTATTTTGCAGGTTTTTTTTTTTTTTTTTTTTAACCACCTTTTACCATTCAGAAAATCATTCACACAAACTCACAGTTTCTGAGAAGTTCAGCAGCATGTTTGTCTTAAAATTAATCACATGGAGGAGGATGGACATAATATTTGGATGGTCCAGCATTTAAATGAATTGTGATGCTGGTTAAAATTTGAGCAGCCAATAACTTTCAAAATTCAACAACGAGTAATGACCCGCTTACCAAAGACAGTAATGAGGAGACAAATTACTAAGAGTTACTTTCAATCTCTGGTCTCAGTTTGACTCACTACATTTTAAAATCTCCGTTTCCCTGAAGGCAGAACTGATAACTCTCAGTATGGCATCATTTATTTTACCTCTTCTTTGTCCTCCTCTTCACCTAGAGCTGTTTTTCTCTTATACTACATGTTCCTGCTTCTTCCTTTCACAGTGTTGTTTGTATTAGTCCCCTTTTCTTGCAGTCTTATTTCTTTTGCTCATGGCTTTTTAATAATTGTTTCTTGGGTGTTAAAAAAAACACTTCTAGCTCTGGGCATTTTATCTCAGCAGTGAAACTTGAAGATAATCAGGACGATCCTCTTGTACTCCTTTCTGAAGTTGTGGTTCAGGACGCCGTAGACGACGGCATTGAGGCAGCTGTTGAAGTATGCCATGAAGTAGCTGGCTGTGAACAGCCACTCTGGGATGGCTCGGCTCAGCCTGGAATCCAGCGCCACCACCAGGCCAATCAGGTTCAGCGGTGCCCAGCACACGGCGAATAGCACGAACACCACGAACATGGTGAGAAAGTTGCGGAGGTCGTGCGGTTTAATTTTGGGCCGCGAGTCCGGCTTTACTCTCCGTCTGACCTGGATCACCAGAATCCAGATGCGCAGGTAGCAGTAGGTGACAATGCTCATGGGCAGAATAAAGTGCACCACCACCACTGTGATGGTGTACAGTGAGCTAACCGACTGCGCGAAAGTGCAGGAGTACACCCGGGGGTCGTACTGCAGCGACTCCACAAACCAATTGGGCACGATGGCTAGGATTGTGAGCGTCCAGACAAGCATAACATAGCACATAGTGTTGCTGCTGGAGAAAACTTTGTCGTACTTGAGGTTGTGGCAGATGTAGCAGTATCGATTGATTGCGATCCCAGTTATGTTGAAGATAGAGCCGATGACACTGAGGCCCATGAGGAAGCCGCTGATCTGACAGTGGATGTAACCTGCAATCCAGCCATTATGGAAGATGGCTGTCAGGACCAGTGGGTACGGATAGATGGCCACCACCAAGTCAGCAAAGGCCAGGCTAACCACAAAGGCATTTCCTACAAAAAACAGAAAGTGAGGAAAAGACACAAGTTTAATAGAACAAATGCTTTATAAAGCTGTATACTGTGTAAACATTTAAATTCATCTCCTGTTTCATCTTAGTCTTCAAAAAGCCAGATTTCTACAATCTTCTCTAAATTGTTCTTAATAATTATTTTCAAGGAGCTTCATAACAAAAAACTTTGTTATGAAGCAAACAAAGTTTTTTGTTTGCTTCATAACTCATTTTTGATTAATTGTCTAACACTTGTCAGGTACATCCTTTTTGGTTGTTAAGTCATTAACTGTGACCTCAAGTTTTCCCATTTATTTTATTTCATTTATTTTAACCAGTTCCCTAATTACATAAACAACATAAATTATTTGTAATAGGTGTGTTTTTTACATTTTGTAATTTAAAAAGCACACTCATGTTTTGTTTAAATAAATCAACTCACTTCCTTTCGGTTTTGAAATTTCAAAAGTGATATTTTTGATGAACCTCAAGAAATGAGAATAATGAACAGACTCAGCAGTTGCAGTGCTTTTGTGCTTGTTTCTTTATTTAAATATGTGCCAAGAAACAGAAAGCTCCCGGTGAAGTTCATTGAGCAGGTTGATTTCCAGACAACAACACAAGAAAAATATTACCTTTCAAGCCTTTGCAGGCAGATTTTTGGGGGTGAAAGGATTAAAAGACTTCTATCAATTCTTTCATTCTATCATTCTCTAAGACAGCTGGCAGCCTTTTCATCTGTATTGATTTTGCATAAACAAATATTTACATGTTCCCAGATACATGTGGGGAACTGAATGTTGTGGTAAATTAAACAATAATAAAAACAAGTTTTAAGATACTTGTTCAAAAAAGAAGAAATACACGTGATTACATTTTATTGGAACCTAGTGGAAACTGATGTGCATATTTAGTAAAGATGCTAATGATTTGAAAGTACGATGGGCTGTTATCAAAATAATGTGAAATCATCCCATTTGTCCCATGCTAAAGATTCTACCTTAGCAGTAAAAGAGGAGAAGGACCTGCAGAATTGTCCAACAATGGAACCAGTGATATGGGACAGCACTCAAACACATCGTGTCATTTCCATCATGTGAAGAGGATACTCCACAAACTAGTCAACTGCATGACACATTCCTTCCACCTTCCAACCTTTTGGTGATAAAATATGAATCATGACTGAAAAAATAGGTGAAGGAGTTAAAGTGAGCAGATCCATTGTGCAGAAAGGACTCAGGTGAGGTTCATTAATTAGGATATCTTCTTTTAGACAGTTTACAAGACTCACTTTAATGGAAAGGTTATTTATTGTTTCTGTCCTGCAAAGGTCTTAGAATTCCTCTTGAGGATCTGAAGAGTTTCTAAGCAGAAGCATGTTGGGGTTTCCCTCATTTACTTGTTGCCTGATAAGCAGAGGACACTTAACGCACTTACAAGCCAAGTTTCATGGTATGCAGCATTTATGAAACAGCATCCATTGGCTAGTCACAGTGTACACTTGGGAATTGTACACAATAGTTATTTACATGTCACTCCTACATTTATTCATTACTTCGGTGGCTTCAGCTGCAGAGTATGTGGCACGGATAGACAGAATGTGGCATAAAAGAACGTGCTCCCACATAAAACTTTATAGTCTTTCAGTGCAGACTTTAAAGGAGCACTAAAAGACAAATCAAAACTTGGAATTTAGTTTGTCACATAAAGTCCATGGTAATATTGTATTTTTTAAGTTTATTATAATAGGATAGTTCCCATCATTTAATAGTCACATTTGAGGTGTTTTTGGTCCAGAAAAACTCTCTCTTGTTTGGGGGGACAAAGAAATTATTTACCAAACCCATTGCAGAAATGTATTAATGAAATAAATCAATTCTTTACATTTATTAGGTGGATAGATGAATGGATCTGTGTAAAGTATAACTTGAATGAAAATGCATTTACAGAATAAACTGGTTGTATTACAGCATATGAGTAAGAACTGTATGTTTGAGGTGTCCACATGTACCCTACTTTAATAAACTGAGCATTTCAGCAGCAATAATACAAAGGAAGGAACAATTTAAATGCAGGGCACTTCACTTGGGGCAGCAGGCAAATGTTAAACCCATAATTCAGACTTTCAAAGACTAGCTCTCCTATGTGTCAGAGCGAGACCTCTATAGCACATCAAGTGAGCTTTTTTTATTGTTGAAACATACTGTATTTGCCTAAGCAAACAGCTAAAAATTGGAATAAAATTGAAACCACCTGTAACTGTGGCTAGTAGAGCTGTGTTTACATCTCCCCCAGGGAGCAACAACACATTACATTCATTTTTGGTGAAGTCAGCTTGAGCTGCCTGAAGTGGTTAGACTGCTCACTGTTACACTGAAGATAGCTGTTACAGTTATATTCATTATTTCTGACTCTTGGTGGCACTATTAAAGTGCACTGATGAACTTTGAAGAGATTAATGATGGAGAGAAGCTGGAGATCCTGTTTATTATTTCATTAAGTTATTTTCTTGCTTACTTATTTTATTTTTCTTTCTTACTGGTATGCATCTTGTTTTAAAAATACAAGATTTTGCTTGTTTGTATTCAAAATATACTAGAACAAATGCACAACACAATCTTACTAAATAAAACTTAACATCGTGAAAATGTTGCATAGAATGTGTGGAGATCATGGCTCTACAACAAGTTTGTCTTGCATTATCTTGGTTTCCACCTCTGTGGAAGGGTTAGACTTTAGATGCAGCTCATTCAGTGGCCTGTTGCTTTGTCTGGACACTGCAGATTGTTTCAAATCGCACCCTATTAGATCATCAGAGAGGGTATCCAAAATCTTGTTTTGTTACCTTGTTTCTCTTTATTCTCCTTCCATACATTAGGACCATGATTTTCAAATGAAATGCAGAATTTATTCTGAAAATAGTACCCTGGATCATTGTGTAGCAGCGCAGCTCCTATTTTCCATAGCCCAGTATACTCAAGTTCAGGAGTATACTGACATTGGGAATACGACATTTGTAGCCTATGTCAAGTATTCATGGAATGGATTTTAATTGACGATTCTCTGAAAGCTGCTGTTCTCCCTGTTGCTGGTGCGCCTTCCACTCAATTTTCTGTTAATGTGTTTGGATAAAGAACTCTGTGAGCAATCAGCTTCTTCAGATATGACCTTTTGTGACTGATTCTCCTTGGGAAGGGTGTCCATGTCAGCAGTCTTACCCATGATAGTGTAACCTACTGACCCAGAGTGAGAGACTGTTTAAGGGCTCAGGAGACCTTTGCAGGGGTTATGAGTGAATTAGCTGATTAGTGGGTAACACCACAAGCTCCCAATAATGACCTTTTTTTATCACAGTATTCTAATTTTCTGAGACACTTCATTTTTGGTTTTCATTATCTGTAAAGCACTATCATCAAAAGTACAACAAACAAAAACTTGAAATATATCAGTCCATGTGTGAATATGAGTTTCAGTTTCTGAGATGACTGGCAAAAAAATATTGTACTTTTACACAATATTCTAGCTTTTTTAGATGTACTTGAATACGTCTGTATTTTTCATCCTAATTTCAATTTAGCAGTTGACGGTGGCCAGTCTGTAAGGAGGCCAGGTAACATTTTCTTCTCAGTCCTTGTGGAAATCTGTAGCCCTTTTTTGGCACCAATTTCTAAGTGCAGCTCCCTGATTTCTAAGATATTCTTAGAAACACTCTACATACTCCATGTTTTTACAGTTTTTGAGATGTTTCTTAATAAAATGGCATAATTTAAGATTTATCTTCCTCTAAGTTGCATTTTCTGGTCCTAACTTTTCCTGTAAAACTTTGGATTTTAGACCCCAGGTAGACCTCTAAACATGACCAGACTAAGTCTAATTATGCGCTGTGACTAAATAGTGAAGATAAGCTGTTGCAGAGCTGAAACACCTCAGTGTGTATAAGCTACTTCTGTAATAAATATGTTGTGGTGGAAGCTTTTATCATAGCACACAGAGGGAGTGTGGCCATTAACCTTGGCGGCCTTAATACGACCTTGTTAAACCTAAATTCAGTGTTTATCACCCCATGTCTCCATCTTCATTATGAGGAGTCAATATTCTGGATGATACTCTTTGTCTGCTGCAAATCACAAGTTTCGAGCAAAGAGCTGTGGCAAACAGAACAGAGACAGGGGACTTGTTAACCACCAGTCAATTTGTATTAGTTGGTGGTTCTGTCTTTATTACCACAGTTGCCCTTGACAGAAAAGATCCCATCCTCTGGTGTTTGCTGAACGTAAATGTTAATAAGACAGAAATAAAATGGTTAATAACGGTTCAAATCCCTGAGTAGTTGGGATTCATTAGAGATGTTCTTGCTGTAAATACTTGAGACTAGATGCATTTAATGGAAATTCCATCTCTTTGCTGTTATCCTCTTTAACTAGGAACATTGTTAAGATAATTAACGAATTAGGTTTTTTCTACAACAGTATCATATCTATCTATCTATCTATCTATCTATCTATCTATCTATCTATCTATCTATCTATCTATCTATCTATCTATCTATCT
>CAEGAE010006960.1:0-38602 GCA_903067095.1 Girardinus metallicus
TCACCACTACGCTCCTTTATCTGTGGCACATTAAGACTATGCTGGCACAAACAGCTTGGTCAGTTTGAGTGAGTAAAGTCCTTCAACAGATAGCAGTTTACAGGATCATTCAATTAGCATGACAGTACACACTGACTAAAAATAAATAAACTGGTTCATCACGCTTGAACAAGAAATGTATTCTGGAAAAGAAAAACATTTTCAGACGGAAGAAAAGGAAACAAAATCACATCCGAAATGAAAAAGTCTAATGAAATTGAAAGAGTGGAGAGGAATGTGTCAGTAATAGTAAAAGGATGTGTTATATTAGATGTCAGTTACCTCAGAGAGACATAAATGAACACAGTTCTGACTCACACTGGGAAATGCAGGCCCTCGAGGGATAAAACATAACGGCTGCTGTAAAAGCAGCAACTGTTGTAGCTCAGATTGGATTGCTTGTGTCTTTCTTGTAAAACTCTGTACATGTGGCGTTTGGTTAGGCAAGTGGAGCCACAATTCGCACATCTTCTGTCTGTGTGATTAAGTATCAGTGTAGTGCTTCATCAGAAAAGATTTCTTCTCCTGTCCTCAAAACACAAAGAACATTTCTACAAAACAAGGACAATTAAATAAAACTATTTAACATAAAACAACCGACTTCATAAATATTCATCCCCTTTAAGATGACTGACTTAATTCAACCAAGATTCAGGCAATTGGTGCTACTTGTCTCCCAAATGACAAGTACTCTCTTTGTAGAGTGTAGAATAGAGATGTTAGTTTGTTTCAAAGTGTTAAAAGCATAACTGATAAATATCAGTTATTGGCCACAACAGCCTGATTAATATTGGATCCCGTTATTGCTCTAAATTTTATATCCCTAAATTTGTAACCATACTCCATAATTGTTTCGTGAAAAGGCCCTTAGTGCTTTTTAAATTACCAAACATGCGTTCGGCATTATCAGGCACTGAGGTGATAATAATTTGCATTACTATATATTATACTCCATTACACAGGAGTAAGGGGGCATTTTAGGGTAATCAGTTTTTAGCAATATGGTCTGAAAAAATAATTGGTACATTTTTTTAAGCAAGGTCTAGACAATATTTCCCTTACAGATGAATCGTGTCTTAAAAAACTAGAAAAACTAAAAGTCGTCTCAGATAACTGGATGGAAAAGCTATTCTTCTCTTCGCTCACGCTTTTTGTCCTTGAACATGTGAATGAATTGTTATATTTATCTATATTTAGTTTCACTGTGGGCAGGATTATTCCCTCGAGAAGCACAAATAAAACTGCAATGATAATATACGAAAAGCCTGTTGTTTCTCAACAGTATGCTGTCAAACTTCTTGCAGGGGAATACTGTGTATGCCGGCTTTCTGCATCAGTATTCAAATAGGTCCCAGGGAAGATCCAGGACACGCTGGAGGGATTATGTTTCTCGGCTGGCCTGGGAACGCCTTGGCGTTCCCCCGGAAGAGCTGGAAGAAGTGGCTGTGGAGAGGGAAGTCTGGGCCTCCCTTCTGAAGCTGCTACCCCCGCGACCCGACCCCGGATAAAGCGGAAGAAAATGGATGGATGGATGGATATTCAAATAGTGGAGAACTTGCAAATGATAAAGGTATTTATTGTGCTATTGTGATTGTCAGACAAACTAAACTCTTTAAACCCTGAAAAAAGATGTGAAGCATTTCTGTGAGCGGGCTTCCCATTAAGATCTACGGCTCTTTGACTGGTCAATGACATAGGATTGGCTTAGAAATTACTTCCATGATGATTTTAACTTTTTTATTAACAGACATGTCCTTCTTCACAAATCTCTAATACAGGATAGAAATAACCCCTAGTTTACTGCTGAGCTGTCTAGTCTTATTTAATGGAAACAATGCAATTTTCAAATTGTGTTTTTTTGTTTTTTTTTTGCATTAGCTTCTGCTAATGTAAAAAAAAACAACAAAAAAAAACACAATTTGACAATAGCTACTGAAAAGGTTTTGTGCACATTTGTAACAGAAATGCACTTACTGACAAAGCAGCCATTCTTAACTGTTTGAATGAACATTTCTTCAGGAACCTTGTTTGAGTCTTTGGGGCTACAACCCATCCATCAGTGTGTGAATATGTGTGTGAAGGAGTAAAAGGTTGACTGTATTTTGAAGCATTTAGACCACAATGGATGTATTCTTGAATTTTGGTTGCCACAACAACCAAATATACAAAAGTTTGCGATTAATTTTGTATCTTGTTGAAATTTGATAGCAGTTAATCTCGTAACACTGTAATCGTCAGTGGAAAATCCTGATCTTTTTTCCTTCTTCTACGTTTTACCTGTGGCTCCGGAAAACGTTGAGCAGAATGATGACGACTCCCAGACCGCAACAGGCCATGTAGGGGCCACCAAAGAGCCTGGAGAGCCCCCGAGTGCGATGCTCCCATCGTGCCACCTGCAAAGCAAGAAGACCATCAGCAGACAGCAGCTACCTTCAGTTCAGAAATCCCCCACATTCGTTTGCCTCCTTTAGAGGCATAAAAACAGGTCCCAATGGTAAAAAAAAAGCTAAAAAAAATAGATGCAAAAGGCTTTTAGGCACTAATGAGAAACCATGGCTCCCTAAACGAGCGCAAACTTTTCTCGTGAAAATCTTCTTTTTGATAAAGACATTTCATTTTGATAATATTTTCCATTTTTTTATACTAAAAGATGTAATACACAAAGTAATTTTTTCCAAAGTTTACTTTACCACTGATAATGTCAGTAATATCCTCTACTAAGTTTTTGTAGTCTATATAATTTAGATTTTTTTTAATTCATAGATCACAATTTAAAGTATCTGCTCTGGATTACTTTTGATTAGAAGCTATTATGATTCAAAGACCTTGACACATTTAAGGCAATTATGTGTGTGTGTTGGTGTGGGTGGGTGGGGGTGTGTGCGTGTGTGTGCACTTGACTTTTATTTAATAGTGTGTAAAAAGGAGATGCCACAGGTAAGTTCCTTTTAAATGAAATAACTTAAGACTATTAAGCCTGGCTATTTCATTGCATTTCTTTCCAATTTTTTTGTGTGCAGGCTGCAGAAACAAAGGGTCAAGGAAAGAAACCTCAACATTTCTCTCAAGAAAAACATTCCAGCACTTTTCCAATCTGAGAGCCCACTGAAAAAGTGGCAGCCTAAACAGTAGAAAAATAAAAAGCTTTGCTGAAATGGTAAGTTGTTTTTTTTTTTTTTGGCATTGGCACATTAAGCAGCACATACACGAAGTTGATTTACAGCACTAAGACCTTCCTCCTGGCTCTGATTGGTTGTTTTTTTACCAGAAGCAATGCGGATTGCAATAGTAAGAGTGGAAGGAAGTGGAAGAGTTGGATTTTCTCACAGTTTATCTGTCTCATATTGATAACCTTGTAATGACATGGTGACAGTTTTAACATGTAAAAACTTTTTTTTTTTAAATAAAAGTGACATATTGCAGCCTTAGTACCCACAGCGGAAACTGTGAAACTACAAATCCTGACATTCAAGCGTAGCTTCATTATCACTCATGGGACTGCACCCAATCAATGAAAAGGGAAATAAATGGTGGTCCTGGATTGGCTGCCTTGCAAACACCAGCCAATAGTGTGCTAAGTAGCATTGCTACATTTTCTTTCGTTTATTTTAGATAAGCTCTATGGGAAAATCTGCGAAAAGTCAAATTTTCCGCAGTTTATTTGGAGTTATGTCTCACAGAACAATCCACAAATAAGCAAAGTCCAGTCTATTGACCGTTGAGTTCTTTCAAGTTGTTTAATCCACTCAGGAAAGCTTTGTGTGTGCATGCAACTAGCTGCAAGTAAGGAATTATATTTAGAAAATTTCATATGATATGTTGGATTATAACTACTAAGAACTAAGTTGTATTTAGCTAATATATCACCGGGTGTTGCATGTAATGTAGGTTTATGTAAATTTGCCAATCAGTGATGCAAATGTTTAATAGCTCCTTTTTTAAACCCATAAAAAATTTTTTGTCTGAGATTTAGTTTCTTACTTATTATTGGTTATCAATAATTCCACTGTTTCTAAATTAACAAAAGAAGTTTACTTTCTGCACAGACTATTAATCAACAGCTTGACCTACCACGGCAGGATTTAGGGCGGCGGCTGTGATGTCATCAACATCCTTGTTTATGAATGCTGCTGCTTCATTCATGTCAGTACGTCATAGCACACTAATTTACAGAAAACAAATTCTATCAGCTCTGCAGGATAAAATGACCAGTTATAGTTAAGAGTTCTTTAAGAAATGACAAGTCAAATTTTTTTCAAACTGTGGGCTGAGAAAGTATGTAGATGCGAATCAGACAAAGCAGACAGGATAAAACTGTTTCTATGGTAACATCTTTTCTGTGTTTAGAGCTAGTCAAGCTGGAAAACAACACGGAAAACAGGTAAAAGTTAGAGGAGACAACTTTTACACAGTAAGAAAGTAATTAATTTAGAATCATCAGAAAGCAAGTGACAAAGCCTCCAGTTTCCTTTATGTTCTCTTTTAATCCTGGCCTCCAGCCGACTCCAGCTCATTGTTCTCTAACCTCTTCCTTTCAGCAGAATGTGGATGTATAATTAGGCCTCAAAGCTTGAGAAGGCCCGCTTGGTCCGGACTCATGCTTCACATCCGCATGCTGATTACATCAAAGTCTGCTCTGTGTGGCACTGAGACACAGCAGTGCACCACAAAGCACAACAAAGGCGATTATGAAAGGGAAGAATTAATGACTAGTCTTTCCAGATAGCACGTTTGGGGAAAGTCACATTTATGATGGCATGTATTATAACGTCGCTGTGTGGCATTTTAGGCCTGAAGGCATTATGTAACGGCATTCTTTTGTGTTAAGCGACAAAAGGTTTTGGCACTGGGACTCGAACATAGAAGAACTGATTAAAACATTCCAATGAAATGCTCACACATGCACACACACTGACAACAGACTCGAACATGTCAGAGAAACCCAAGTGTTGCTACATGCTAGTAGCATGTATGTAGTTAGATTCTCAAGGCTAATAAGGGTAAGGTCACAAGTGCGCGTTTACTGGATTTTGCAAATCTGACCAGAGTTTAATCATTTTTATGACAAGAGAAGTCATAAAGAAGTCAGAATAGCCCCATGTTGACATTGGTCAACATGCAAGTAAACAGTGCTTCTAAAACCAATAAAGCAATTAATGCAGAGTTAAACATACATTGCTCTTTTCCACTAGCACTTAGCAGCACGGATTGACTCAACTCTACACAGCTATTATTTAGGATTAATACTGGAACATTTAATTACAGATTCAAATAGGCTTATTTGAGGACAACTGACATTAAGCTAAAAGAATCATCTGCCATGACAGAACCAGACCTCTTTTAGCACTTGTACTTTCCATTTCCACTGCCTAAGAAACATCCAATACCAAAAATCTATTGACACCAACCTCTTGCTGGGCCAGAATGAATAACCTCTTTTGGGGAATGGAGGCAACTCAATGGTGAATATGTTAGTAGCGTCAGAAATTGCCAGAATTTTTGCTATAGGTCTGCTGCTCTGCTTTAGCGTGTTTTCACAACTGATAGTCCCGTAGACCTGATCTAATTGGGACCAAATCTGCAACATTTGTTACATTTTCAGCTGGTGTGGTTTGCTTTCACACCGAACTGTGTCCAACAAACCAAACCTTTTGAAAAAGTCACTGAATCTGAAGGAAACGACAGGAAAATCTCTGAAGAAGACTCCGAGCATACCTTCCTTCTTCTAGAGAAGGATCAGCAGTTAGAGCTTGCATGACTTCTCTCTGGAATCCCAAACCAATTAATAAATCTTTTCTTCACTTCCATATTTTTAATCAGAGCAATTTTAGAACCAATTAAACACTGGAAAGGCTGTAAGAGCCCATTTTCAGCATGTTTCAGTTTCAATTTCACTTTATTTTGGTGAATTATTAACATTATACACAGAAAACAAAAACAATACTACTTTACAAACCCATAGTTTACCAAGGAACAAATAGTCTGAAGCCATGGCTTGTATTAGCCTACTATGTTCATGAACTTTGCAGCCAACTGTACTGAAATATATATTATGGCACAACCTTGAGATTCCCCCCCAAAAAACAGTTGCACATTATTTTGTTCTGCAAAACACATTATGCCCTTTTGCTCCAGAAAATTACATCAGTGAAATTTTTCACAGGAATGCTTTGTTTTTCTTCACAGTTTGAATTGATGCCAGTGTATTTGCAAAAGCAAACCAAAACTTTATAATTATAGTCCAACTATCACATGTTGTGCATCATTATGGCTTCTTTTCAACGGATTGTTTTTCAAAATCAAAGGAATATCATGAGAGCCTTGTAAAATGAAGAGTAAATAAGAAAGGAAAAAATTACATAACCATTTCAAATGCCCTCGGCAACATGGGATGTTGAAGATGAAAGGAAGATAAAAAAGAAAAGATGGGGGAGGAGAGGAATACAAAATGCTTCAGTATAACTTCAATATTGTGTTACTGCTGTTTAGCATAGCAATATGTAGAAGTGGCAACCACTTCAAAACATTTGCAACTTGGTCATGGGGGAAAAGTTAGGACGATTCCAAGGGCCCCTGACCGACAGGGGGCCCTCCACAAAATAGTTTTTATTATTGTTAGAAATAGAAAAAAAAATTGAGGGCCCTGTTAATAACAAAATTAATCTTCTTGTGTTTTTTTTTTAATCGCTTTTAGCACTAAAATGAAATATTACCCTTTCCACACTAAAAAGTGCACATTCATATTTGCCCTGTCAGAAACAGTCTTCACTCAAAGGCCTGCAAATATTGACTGCTATCAGAGATCTTTCCCTCTCACTGCATCCCCATCCAAAAAAACTTTTGGAAGATATTTAAATAATAAGAGTTACAGCCGCATTTACTTTCCCTTTTAGATAAATAAAATATCTATTTTTGAATCAAAGTGAATGTTGATTTCTATGGGTTTGTAGTGTGCAAAAAAACTGGACTTAGACTTGAAGCAAATACTTTACTGAAAAAGATGCAGGTTGTTGTTGGAGACAGAAAAAAAAAATCTTTATCTGGACATCCTGTTGTTTTGGACCACTTATAACCAGAATAACAGCCCAATCAGGACAGCAATGGCTCACATAAACACACCACACAGATCTTACCAATATGCGGCTGTTGAACTTAAAACAAAAATTCAGGTTTATAAATGAGTCTCTCTTCTCTGAACAAAAATGTTTGGTCATTTTAAGATGGAAATAGCAGTGTGTGGAAGGATTCTTTGTTTCCAAGGGCAAAAATAACACAGCGTATAAAAACACATATTTTCTTCTGCTCATGTTTTTTTGTTTATTAGCGGGCATGCTATTTTTTTCGTATGTGAAAATAGTTGCATAAAAGTACCACTTATCAGTTCTACTTATCCAGAGCCCACACACAGGCTGACGTTTTGTGTGGTTAAAGAATATAATCCTACTGCAGAAATTTCCATGTGAACAGAGCTGTCCTCAACGTTAAGAGGATAACGTTGAGGGTGAAACAAAATCTTAATGAATTCTGAAAATAAGAGCCGAGCAACAACTACAAAGTTCTTACATAAATCTTGCTGGATAATAACCTGTTTTATTCATTTAAATTTCCCTACTTAAGTTAAATCAGCATTCATGAACAGGGCACTATAAAAATTATGGAAGCCCAAACAGGACAAAACTGAATAAGTAAGTTTATTATTTATTCAATGTCAAATTTATTTATGTAGCACATTTCAAAAAGCTTGAACTGCACAGAGTGCTTCACAATGTAAATGCATCCAAGGTAAATTAAAATACATAAAGTGAATCAATAAGTAAATGTACCATGAAATAAACACATGTTGAATCAAATGTTTAAATGATTTATTTACTATGCCAATAAATCATTAAAATGCAAACTTATAACATTTATTTATTAGTGGCGTGTGTAATTAATTGTTTCTTTATGCATTTATTTATTTATTTAATGTTGTCCCTTATGGCCCTTCATAAATAAAAAAAAAACTACGACAAAAGCTGGCAAGAGTAATCAATAAAAGCTGTTCAGCAAATATGAACATAATTGTGATGACTGTGGTTGGGGGTCAAACTGACTAGGACAGACAGAGTAAGAAAAAAAATAGAATGTCAACTGAATTAAAAAGAGATTAAAGTACAGCATGTTTACAAAAGTAAAAAGAATAAATATATTTTACAATGATGACATAAAAGGTATGGATAACTCTCTGCAGATCCTCGAAAGGGAGGCAGCATTTTGTCGTTGGCAGATTTCTTTAAACTCTACCAAAGACCACCGCACCAGGATGAAAAACGACTCAACAACAGGACAGAACAAAATGAAATCTGACTGAAACTGAAATTGGACCGAAGCTATCCCGTTATTTTCTCATCTCTCCTTAAGAGCCACATAAGAAAAGTTCCATGTAGCCTCATCTTCACACCCGAGAACACGGCAGGAATCACAGCTGGCATCCTCAGCCAAAGTTACTGCGGAGGTGGCATTTGTGGCCAGAATGTTTCTTCTCAGTCAGAGATAGAACGGCGGCTTCACACATCATCAGTCAGAAATCATTTGCAGCCACTCCGGCGGCCGGTGGAGTGTGCTCAAAATACTCAGGGGTTCCATGGACAGAAAGCAGATGATGTGATTGGAGCCATCTGGAAGAGTAACACAAGGCCTGGGCAGGGAGAGTGGCGCCAGAATGGCAGAACTGGGAGCCCTTCGAGACTAATTCAATAGAAGCTTTAACAAGCTCCTCTGGTACCATCAGCCCACTTCTGTCTCACATCCAGGTGCTCCAAAGACATCTGTTATGTTCGGCAAGAAAAGGAGAGAACAAAGCTTAAGCCTCAGCCCAGACTTTGTTTACACCAAAAAAAAGAAGAAAAAAAAAACTCACACAGAATTGAACCCCAAGTAGAACTTATGTAATGTAAAAAAGAAGAAAAAAAAAAAAAAAAAGTGTGACTGTGGTTCTTTTAAAGCAACGTTAGCTGTGCTAATTTGTGGAGCCCCAGGGGACCCAACAGTGGACTACGATGATTCTCTCCATCTGATCAGCAGCTGATGGTTTATTGACTGTATTAATGTGCAGTCGTGTTTGATGGAGAACATTTTGCACACAGCCACAGCCTAGTAATACGGGTAATAAGGGAACGAGAACAAGAACATGGACAGATCACATGCTTACATGCATTAATAACACTTTAATAATAACGCACCTTGAGTTCAACGGATAATTTCTCATCTACTGAGTTCAGGAAAAATACAGACTACCAAGAACTGACAATGACTGAATTGATGATTCCTCAAGTTGTCTGAGTTGACTTTCTCTTCCTCTCTTCTTGCTTTCCCACCACTTCTTCTGACAAAAGTCTCTTCCTGTTAAAATTGAGGCTACCTTCACATGAGATCGCTGCTGGTACTTTCAGATGTTAACTGGGAAAAGGTTCCACATTTAGACTGTGCCGGCGTTTGAATGAGCTGTCATGCTGGGCCACTAGATGGTGCTGTGATTTTAACATGCCATCAAATCTGCATGCATTTTTGACCCTTAGCTTCCACCTCATTGTAAACAGTAACTTGTCTCCGTCTCCCATGAACAAAGGGCTCTTGTAACACATATTACTTATTAGAAATGGTGCTAAACTGAACAGGGTAAGTAGCACGATGCAATCTGCCATTGTTTTTGTTGTTAGCTGCCAATTCGTGTGTAGAATAAACCCTGCAGCCGTGTGTTCTGCACTTTCACACCTGCGGAGTACTTCACTTACAGAAAACTTTTCACACCTGGTTTCAAAAAAGAAGTGCTGGAGTGAGAGACTCCGGTCACCGGTACGCTGTAAACGAACTACTGGATCGCAACCAAAATGTTACAGTTTACCTGAAGAGCAGCTCTGTGTAAACAGGCAGTGAGATTATTCTATGGTGAAAGGAATCTTGAGTTTCTACTGTGCCTACAAAAGCAATACTTTTGCTCATATTGTCAACAACTTCAAGCTATTATATGGGATCTTTTGAGGTAGACCAAAACAAAGTAGTGGATTATTTCATCATTTTCACAAATAAAATGGTGAAACGTGTTTTGAGTCTAAACATTGTACAAGCATTACAGGCTACGCCTGGTGGTAGGGGGCGCTAGGCTACCTGTTTTTGTGTTTAAAAAAATTATAAAAGTAACAAAAATCTGGAGGGATGCAAGCAGGAACTATAGTTTGAAAGTTATTGCACACCACCTTTGTCTGAGTCAACAATAAACCTATCAGTCTTTACTGTCACTGTTAAAATAAACAAACAATGCTTGATGGGGGGGGGGGCAAGTACAGCCTGGTGGCCTGCCAGGCTTATAATACACTGGAGGAAACCTTGCAGCTTCAAGTCCTTAGGAGGCATTTCTCCTTAGCACATTTATAGTCATAAAATGTCAAGCTCTGTCAGGTCAAATAGAGTGAAAGTACATTTCTATGTGTAAACATAGATGTTTTAATTGGGCTTTGCCTGGGCCATTGACATGAATATGGTACCACTCATAAAACAATGCTGATTTTCAGCAGCTGTTGCAATAACATTTATACAGAACTTCCTGTACAGCCCCCCCAAAAGTCAATATGCATCTGCCAAATAAGTTTTACGACTGCTTTTTCCTTTGTTTCCCTTGTATGTAGGTCAGTGGGAGGATCAGACTCAGGTAACTGATGAGTGGAACCATCTCCATATGTAGGGGCAAGATCAAATGATGTTTAATATGCTGTTTAATACGCTGTTTGCTCCATCAGCCTGATCTCCGCAGATGGATTGGTTAAAAATGCATGAATCGAGTTTGTTCAGATGAGGCTGAACTCTGCTTGGGAGGGTAAAGTACTATGCATAATTAATTACATATTTAAAAAGTCTCACTAATTGGAAATGCAGTCCAAAGCTTGAACCAATGTTATGATGCATCAACAGTGGAGAACAGTAATACTGATGTGGAAAAAAATACCTTTAGCCAATTGCCAAACCAGATTTTTTTTATTATTATCAAGGGTGAGTTTCTACCCCATTTGTCAAAATAATCTATTTATGCATGACTGATACTGAAAAGACCAAAACAAATCTTTTAAAAGATTCTCTTTTGGGTCAAAATCAATGTAAACTGAGTCATTTTCATATTCCGGGGATGAGACACAGCTTCGCACAGCATAAAATACAGAAGTGGATTCACTGAAAATCCCAAAATTATTTGCTGCAAATATACACGTTCACGGATTGCTTTGCTCCTGGGGGAAAAATGCAGTTTGGGGAGGTAAAATGCTAAGTGCAACAGTCAGATATTTACCATTCCAGATGCATATAGTAATATGCTGAAATATTAGCAACTTGTCACAAGACACATTGCTAATATTACACTATTAGAGTTCTGACTCCATGGTGGGTAAAAACTGATGACTGATCAGTTCAAAATGTCCATTGTCGGCAGATATACCAAAAGAGTAATCCAATCCAACGCTACGGCTAAAGACAAAACTGTAAAAAAAAAAAAAAAAAAAAAAACTCTGTTAGACATGCTTCTCGTTTCAATGTTGTGTCTAAAAACAGTTTCACTTGGATTTTTGAGGAGCTAAACCAAAAGAGACAAAGTGGACCAGAAACCAGTTTCTACTTCACCATAACTCACCAAAGAACCCAAAGAAAATATGATGCAAAGTGACCAGAAATACAGTAACTGAACAAGGTAGTTGCCGTACTACATTTGGGGTCAGATGAAATAGCTTTTAAGATATTGCACAGTGAAATAGGACAAAAAAAACAACAACCTTAAAAGAAACTGTTGGGTATCAAATCTCACTTTTTTTTTCACTTGAACGAATGCCACAGTTGTACCCGTTTCACCACTGAGAGTGTATATTTAGTCACAGAACGTATTTTGACAGCTGTTGTAAAACTTAGAGCAACAAAATGACCAAAAACCAATTTGATGGTGAATAAACAAAAAAAAAAAATCTATGTATGTGTACATACTGATCCACAACGGCTGTGGATAGGAGTATTAGGATCACTTGAATGGTGTGATCCTGCAAAAAAAACAACAACTAGAAATCATTTATGGTCAAAGTCACTCAGTCAATATTTTATATAACTTCTTTTCAGCTGACGGTAATGTGGGACACATCTATCATCTTCGCAACTGTTTACCTATGCTTTATAAAATTCTCCAACATTAAGATTAGACAAAGCTGCTTTTCAAGACATTCTTCCGCAAAATTCTGACTTTTCTCTCAGAATTCTGGAAAAAATGTCAGAATTGTTTGTTTTTTTTTTGTTTTTTTTTTCAGTGGCCCTAATCCTCATCTGTAGCCACCTGCAATATCAGTAACTAAAAGGATGTTTTGGCTCCTTAAAAAGTTAATTATACAGTAACGGTATAATGAAAGAGCAGCAAATTAGAATGAGCTATTCAAACTAACACACAATCACTTACATGCAGCATACATCAGAGAAAATGTACCAAACTCTGACCACAGAAGAAGCATATTAAAGGTCTAGCAGTACTGATCAAGGTAGACACACTCATACAATAACACAAACTGACACACACACCCCCACGCACACCGACACAAAAAATCAGCAGCATGCTAGCTGACACTTTAATGCACAGTCCTTGGCAGACACAGTGCCACTAATAATTATCCTGTCATTAAGTTTGTCTTCTACAACCAACATTATGCCTCCATGTACGCAAGTCTTGTACGTCAGACCTCAAAAATAACTTGGCTGGATGCTGAAAGTTGAATAAAAATATGACAGAAGAAGGAAAATGTCAGCAACATCAGTCTTAAGTCAAGTTAGATTTAGAGAACCTCAAACTCTCAGAATAAATGAGTGCAATACAGCAGCTTCGACAGAATTTCCTTTGAAAATCAGCTGTTTGTTTGTGATACCACTGTAATTAGTAATGTGGGATGAAGCACGGTCTATTAATGACAAACAGAAAAAACTAACTTTCCGAGCAAAAC
Source organism: Girardinus metallicus (assembly GCA_903067095.1). Taxonomy (NCBI): domain Eukaryota; kingdom Metazoa; phylum Chordata; class Actinopteri; order Cyprinodontiformes; family Poeciliidae; genus Girardinus; species Girardinus metallicus. The sequence continues at coordinate 13,035 of CAEGAE010006960.1, forward strand.
GAATGGTTCAGTGGATGTACCTGTTAGCAAACCATATTACCTTAAAGAGACAGAGGGGAGGAAAAGTGCTACTACCATAAAAACAGAGCAGGACCCAAATCATTACCAAATAAAAAGCCAAGAAAAAAAACACTGGGCTCTTTGGGTGATTGGTAATACAAAAACTAGTCATACATGGAAGAAAGAGAGCTACTACTGTGATTCATGAATTTTCCTTTTGATGAAATCACTGAAAAAAAAACAGAGAAGAACAGACTGAAAGAAAAAAAAACAGCAGGGGGTACGGAGAGAAAAATAGTGTAAGCATGATAGACATAGGAAATAAACAAAACAGAGCAAAAAAGCAGAAAAGGCACAAAGTGAAAATTGCCAAAGATAACTTTTGAGAATATATAATGAAACATTTGAAGCATTAGTAATGTGTTCGGAACAAAGAGTTGCTCCTGTAACCTGCTTCTGGAACTGTACGACGCCAAAAGTGAGTCAGCAGGAAGTGATCCGTTAGCAGCCAAACGAGATTTGAGGACTACTCCAAGTGTGGGCCCTTCTGGATGGTAGAGGTACTTGTTCATCGATGCAGAATCGAGTCCAATTATTTCAGTACTCAGAGCCATATAATAATGAGCAAAATCAAGTTGTGACAAATTTAGACATGTTGTAGTCATGCCTCTTATGGTAAGTGACTGAAATATGCTTTGCTTGTGCAGCACTTCATGTTGCCAAGATGAAGAGGCAGCAGCAAGCCTAGATCATTTATAGATACAACACAAGAAGAAACGTCTATGGATACGTACATAAGGCTACATGAAGTGTGCACAAATGCTGACTTTAGCTTATGGTTGACGAAAATCTCGAGTTTCATCTTGATTGTTCTGGTTTATAAAGATAGAGTTTCATCAGATTGTTTTACAAGCAGTAAATATATAGTCAGAAAACGTAAACAGTATACAACATATTGTAAGCAAGTTATAACTGGCCTTCAAATTGTTTTCTGTAACAAACTTTTCTGACCCATAAACACCCTTTGGAGAAGCACTTGTCTAAAAAAAAAAAAAAAAAAACTACAGATAATTCTACTATTCAGAAGAATCTCATAATAAAATTGCCTATTCTTTTATACAAAAAAGACCTTCCTAATAGGAATGTCAAAATAATCTAAGGTACCACATATTTTTATTACATTTTTGTTTTTAGGTTTAATACATTTTCTTCAATATGGCATTCATCATTTTTGGAAATGATGACAAAAATTTACTTCATAAAACGAATACTCTTTTCACTACGAGTTTCATTCTTTGCAGAAATGTTATGCTTGTATATTGTATGAAAATGCCAAGAATAAACTAATAAAGCTATAATTTTTTTATAGAAGGGAAATTCAGGTGTAACAGCAGCAACAGATGTAAAGGTAACCTTTACATTTTAAAACGGTGCTAAACTCTTTAGCGTTTTTAGACATTCTTCAGTAATAGTAAGAGCTACAGTGCATGCTCTATAGATGCAGGTTGTAAACCCCTCTGGTAAGGTATTACCCCATCTGCATGTGTTCTTCACACTGGCCAACAAGGTCAAAGGAACAATGTAATTCAACGTAACCAGGCAATATTGTTTGGAAACTCATGTCTGGAACAATAGCTACATAAAACAAAACCCTGATCTTTTTTAAATATGCCTACACCGTTTATATACTGCAATTAGATCCAAACTGCTTTGTACTTCATTGATGTACAAAGAACATTTCTTTCCAAGTAAAATCATAAAAGTGTGCAGTGCTTTGGTCTTCTGTGACAGCCTGAAATTATTCTAGTACAACCAACTGCCTTCAGAAGTCACCTAATATGAGTGAACCTGAATGTATACTTATACTGGATGGAACATAAAATGTTCCAACCAGACTGAATAGACTCAGAAGAATGGCCTTTGGAAAGACAAGAGGCGAACATTTTCTGTCTCATACCACATACCCCTGAAGGACTGGATGTGTAACTGCAGTGAAAGGTGATTTACAAAGTATTGACTGAGAGGGGCTGAATACAAATGCACACCACAGGCGAAGAAAAAAAGAAAAAAAACAGTTTTAAAAGGTTACCAGTCAGTACATCAAGATCTAACTCTCTAAACAATGGTTAATGGTTTTACACGGCTCCTAGGATTGTGCTTCGGTCCTCACGACCTCGTGGTACACGACACTGACGTAATGGCACCTGATGATAGCACTGCAATCAGAATGCAGGTTGTTATTAGCCTCAGACTCTAATGAGAGCACAGCACCGTGCTGGCTGGCATTTAGAGTAGCTACATGGGGACAAGAAGAAAACAAGGTGAACTTTCCCTGAGGCCTTTGGAGGCTCTGTTCAGTCCAAGTATGAGTCACATTGCAGCTCACCTACACACAGGTATACACACTCGCTTTTAGCCCACACTGTGCAGGTGTTGCTGAGTTGGGTTAAGCCTGCAGAGAATGCAAACGCTCCCAACAAATAGAGAGTGCCAAAGCCTTAATTGTGTTGTGAGAGTTCCTGGGGCCTGACTCCACGACCGGACCTGTTTTCAATGTGAGGTCAATGTGTCACAGCGGCAGTGTGGCACACTGACCTCCTGGCCCTGCTGAGCACCTGGGCCTAACCCAGATCCACTCTGTTCCCTTCCTGTGATTCAGAGCCAGCTCCAGTTGTGCCTCTGATTACAGCTTTTACATAAGACAAACAGCAATCTTCCTTTTAGAGGCAAGAATTTACTTTTATTTCAACATGTTTGACTGTATTTCCACTACTGGACAGCGTTGACGTCAATGTGAAAAGATTAAAAAAGAAAAAGAAATCACATAGTGGCCGCCAAGGGCATGGTATGTCCTGATCTGTAACCAAACAGAAGAACTCAAAGACCTTGATGTGCATTTGTTCCCTGTGGTACACTGTGTTCAGAGCCAATGAAAAGTATACCCCACATTATTAAAGAACATGCGAGAAGTCCTTCTTCCCGATCTGATGAGTCAAATGCAACACAAGTGGAACATTTAAAGCCATCACAGGGTTCTAATTCATAAAATTAACAACTGATTGAGAAAAAAACAACACAAAGAAAGCATTCATACCTTTTTGGCTACTCCGAGATGTCGCTCCCTCTCTGTTCATTTCCTATGAAGTTGCGCGGTGAAATGTTGAGTTCATACACATATGGGTGCAAACGCAGGCTAGCGACGCAAAACAAAGTTGGAAAATATCGAACTTTTGTCCCCATCGTAGGTGTCACGTCCAAGTTTGTTGGGTTCACTTCTGGGTGGTGGAAAACTTTCGCCTTTTTGTTGTCGTTCATCGCTCCCCATGTGTCTATTTCCTAAGGATTCCATCCCTAAGAAGCCACTTGTAAGCCAAAAAATTTTATTTGGTCTCTTTCTAACCACATCGCCTAATTCCAAATTATTCTTTTTACTTCAAATCTACACATTACTTTGTGTTGGTGATTAAAAATAATGGCAAACTGTGCCAAAAAGCTGAAGCAGCCTTCTTATCCATTGTATATGAAGACTTTTGCTATAGAAATTGGGATCAGAGGTTTGATTGTTGACAAGTGAAAGAATGGCCTGTGTGAGTTCGAGCAGCCCAAAGATGAAGTTAAAGCTCCAAGATCTGAGTTATTATGCACGGCCTGTGTTTGCCTCAAAATGTATAATTTGATAAGATGAGTGACTCACACTTAAGAGCTTTCTACGAAATGGCTCCCAGACACTGTAAGTAGATGTTCATTATTCAGAGAATTTAAATGAGCGAAGCCCTGAAAGCAGCTTATTTATTTAAACAACACAGCACTTTTGCAGGCTTAACAAGACATAATTTTCCTAGGGAGCATGTGGATTGGGAGAAAAGAAAAAAGTAAAACCTCCACTAGATGTGAATGTCCTTTAAGATGCAGGTCTGATTAGTAGATCTGCAGCAACTGTTTAAAATCTTACTTTTCCAAATCACAAAGGCTTAATTATAGTTTGAGTTTGTGTAACAGATGATGTATGGAGAATATTTGATTGATGCAACAAAGAAAGACTGGAAAAAGTCCTTATCCAAATTCTTTCAAAACTAGAATTTGGACGAATTTTAAAAGCTTGGCCACTTCTTTTATCCATCCACCCATTGTTTACACCTGCTTATCCTTGCAGTTTGTGGGGGAGCAGTGCCTATCATCTCCAGCTGCTTTTTTTTTTCTTATGCTACCCAAGATCTGGACTGCAATCTGCTTAGATAGAGAGCATGCAGAACCCAGCATGCAGACAATGCTGCCTTTGCATTCACATATAGTGGCTCTCAAAATTCTACAGCAGGGGTTCTCAAATCCAGGTCCTGGAGGGCCGGTGTCCTGCAACTCTTACATGTGTCCCTGGTCCTACACACCTTAATCAGATGGCTGAATTACCACCTCAATATGCAGTCAAGTCTAGTGACCTGATTACTTGACTTAAGCGCGTCGAAGCAGAGACGCCTCTAAAAGTAGCGGAACACCAGCAATCAAGGACTAGATTTGAAGAATCTAGGTTGGAACTTTTAGCCTCCTGATGAAATCACACAAAACTCTTAATGTTTCCATGGAAATGACCATAATAAAAACTGCTAATACTTGTATTGCCTTCCAAATGGGACCTTAGTTTTGTGTGATTTCAAACTGAAAAACCAGAAAATGTGGGAAAATATGTGCAGAAAAAAAATATGCCTAACCACAACAAAAGAAATAAAACGGGTCAAATAACTTTAAATGAAAATACATTTTGACTCAGCATTCAGTCTTCTTTGGTAAAAGTCCATCAAACATCTTGACCCAACAATATTTACCAACTCCACCATTTAACAGTTTTCCAAATCAATCGGGCTGGAAGAACATCACTTACTAACAACCTTCTTTAGATTAGCTCTGAAACTGGCGAGGTTATTCCACAACTTTAGTTTTTCTCTAATAAAGGGAAACTTTTGTCCATTTAAACATGGACTCACTCAAATCTCAACAGAAAGTTTTATTCATTCCAACAAAAAACACATTTGCATCTAAAGAAACACAAGCTCAAAACTGAAAGCAACCTTTAAAGTCCATTAAGATCCATCCATCCATCCATCCATCCATACACCACTTTCTATACCTGCTCACAAAGACCATAGAAGCATTCTCTAGTTTAGATAAAAACTTCCAGGCAGAATTAAAAAGCAGAGAAACTGGCTGTGCAAATGATATTTTTAGATTACATAAGTAGTAGTTTTTATCAATTGATGTTGTGTCAAATAAAATTCATAAGATAAAATAAGATTCATTCCAAATTTCACTCAATTCATTCGCAATCTGTCAGCAGAGACAAAGATGTGTGAAGCAGAGTCGCTTTAGAAATCTGATTCTATGCTTTCTTCTCGTCTTTCTTTAGAGGCTCCTTTCCTACAACATGTTAAAAGCTTTATAATTAGTACATTTTATGTTACTGATTGTGCAATGTGCCCTAAATTTGCTTTAACCTACTTCTGCATATCTGAGCTCACAGATATAAGAGAGTTAAAATACCTTTAGGTAAGGAGAATACAATGAGTTTCTGCCACTAAGTAGGTAAGATACAGACACATTACATGTGTTTGTCTGATGTACACTGAAATATAATCATAAACATGGCAGTATAGTGGAACAGTAATGTTAAAGAAGAAATTCCTGTTGAGAAAGCTACAATAACTCACCCGGAAAGTTTTTAAAAGCATGGATTACTGAGTTCAAGTTACACCATTTTTTTTGTACTGAAAATCAAACCACTAATAGTTATACAGTTTTTAAATCAATCTGTTGGGTCTTTTTTATCACTGTGGGTGGCTGCAGTCAGTTTCAGGGCCTCGCTGTGAGAAACCACAGTTGGTAAATACAAAATGAGCGCGTTTGTGATCACATTACACAGGGGACCAGGAAGTTCCTGTTACAAACGAACACTAACTGAGACCCTTACCTGATCGCTGATTAACGTTTCAGTCGAGTTTTGAGGAAATTTTGCAGAAATGATAGCCAAATATGTGCGGTGTAGTTCTTCTTTTTTTTTTTTAGGAAACAATCAAAGTCAAACCACTCGAAAAGCAAAGTCAATCTTTGACCAGCCCCCATAATAATAATAATAATGATAACAATAATAATAATATCACACCTGATAGTCTCGGTTCAATTGGGGACCAAAACTGCAACATGTTACATTTTCAGCTGGTGAGAGACCCTTTGAGAAACCTGATCCCCTTCCTCGCCTGTGGTGGCACAGCACCAAGAACTACTGAAGGAGACAATGAGCGCAATTTCCTTCTTCACAAAATGTAAATAAAATGGAGTGTTGCGAGGTTTTATAAGCTGTAAGATTTCTCTTTTCTCTTCGGTAAAAGGCCACGACCCATTTCTCCTGCTAGCCCTTGTTTTGGTTGTATTTACCCAGAATGAGCTTTGGTTTTTCTGCGCTTACTTCTTTTGGAGCGGTCTCCGGTCCATTGTATCCACACATGCATTTGAACAGCACTAGAGTTCACTTCAACCCAAGTTTGTAGGCGTACCAGAATTCACTTTTTTGGTCCACCTCAGAGCTCAATTACGCATTCACACCTTCCCGAACAAACCACATGTTGTAAGCAAAGTCCCTTGGAACATTGTTAGAGTAGATCGCTAGTGGACCGTTAGCAAACCATCCATCCATACACCGTCTTTTGCATGTCTGATAAGCGGTCTCAGGGAAACCCAGAAATCTATCTGCCAGCATACATTGGGTAAGATGAACCCAGACAACTTCCTGATGGAGGTACTCAAGAGGCATCTTGCTCTAATTCTAAACTCCCCTCAGTTGAGTCCTTCTGATGCTTAGAGCAGCGACTCTGACCTCCCCATCGGCCGATGAAGCTCCTCTCCCTATATCTAAGGCTGAGAAAAAGCCACGGACTCAACTAGTAGTAAAGTGAAAATTTTTTGTCTGCTGATTCTTCAGGGTTAAGACACCTGCCCTAATCAACACAAAATGGGCTAGCGAACACAAAACCGACCTTCTTCCATAAACATGTCAGTCACCAAACCTAATCCTAAAGAGCACAAGTAGAGCCAAGAGGATGGATGGCTGCAACCTTGAAAAGGGTTGTAGGATAACATGAAGGTAGACTCCCATTGGCTGTTGAAGGTATTGACAGTAAGGATATCAAGTCTTATTCCAATGGTGATTTTGAAGTTGTCTATATATTAATAAATATGTACAGGACCTATATATTTCTTGACCAGGGATTTATCTCTTCTGGATAAATGTTCTCAAATTTCAAAAAGGCTCACAGATTCATTTATAACTGTCATGTGTGGACATGTTTCATCACTTCTTCAAGTCTTTGGTTGTATAACCCTTATTATCTCCATTTACGCCCATGCATACCCTGTTTCTGCACAATGTAGAAAAAAGGAGCAATTGGAGTAATGTGCAAGGCCAAAAGCTCTCCAGCTCCATTCCCTCTCCTCATTGGCTTCTCATGTAGATAATGGTGGGCTGACTCAGCGGACTGCGAGTAATCACTAAGAGGTACATCGAATGATACCTTTGAATGAATTGGCTCTTAAAGGGGGTGAAACTGGGATCAAAAGAACTTGACAAATTACTGTCATGTCAGCCAGCGACCCCCATAGATAATAAAATATCGGTTCAAGAGACCATTAAATAATTAGCTTGTAATCATGACTCAGTAAGAGGCAAGTTCTGAATCCTATGAGAATAATCAAACCAAAACACACCTTCTTAACCTCATGTTAGGCTTGATTATTTTTTTTTTTATCTTCTCCCCTCTCATCAGTGTTTAATCACATTATTTCTGCTCCCTATTATTAATTAGCAATGGGAGCACGGTATACACCGCATGTGTGCTAAATTTAAGAACCGGAACAATTAATGCCTTACATGTGCAGTGGTTTATTTTGCCTTCATGACAGTCTAAGTTAGGAAGTTGTTAGCGATTTTGTGTGACTTGCTCACGCAAAATGAGCAAATCACGCAAGTGATTGTACTTGTACTGTACTTGAAAAGTAGTTACTGTTCAACAAAAGGCCTCAAATTGCAACTGACATCTTAATGTCTGTGAGCATTTAAACATCCGCAAAAGACTGCTCAATATTTGGTAAGAAAATCTAAAACTAATCCACTCATGCAAATAGACTTGCAGAACTGCTAATGACTATGGTTGTACTTGTAATTTCAATGGCTGAGATGCAAAAAGGCTCCAAAGAAAGAGTGATGAAACAATAGGACAGTATTCAGTAACCGATATCGTTATCTCAATATTCTGAGTGGTATTGCAATGAAATGTTCCCCAGTATAGTTCAGCTCTACTAAAAAAGGGTAAAAAAGCCATTCCTAAGGATTTGGGACTCCATAGAAAGCTAAGTCAATAGCTAAATAAAGGTTCTGGCCTAGTCAAAGTACATCAATTGGATAGTTTTTTTTCTCCCATATTAGTAAAATCAGAATTTGAAAACTCCATGTCATGTTTGCACAGTCATACTTTTTGCAGCTCTTTGTTTTTTGTATTTAAGATATTAGATGAAAAAAAGATTAAAAAAAAAAAAAAAGATATTTAAATGACACTCTAATCATATTATCCTAAACATGAAGCTGTAAGTCAAGAATCAGTCTTAGGATTTAAGAAAAGTTCCAATTTTTATAATATTTGCGAAAGATTTTTGAAACAAAAATAAATAAATAAATGAGTTCTGTAAGCATAGTTTAGCAACTCTGGATGATCAGGAGGTCGGATTTATCAAATGTAATTTTCACAGACTGCCTTGATTCAAAATACTGCCAAACCAGTAAACCACGTCCATCTTTTTCCCCACTATAATGCAACTTCTACAGCCCTTTAACTATAACTTACTATAGTTAAAAGCAAAAACAATGACTTGACTGGTCATGTTTTGTCAAACCAAAGAAAGAAAATCTCGAGTTTTATGACTGCTACCACTTGTAAAAAGCATTTTTACCTGGAGTAAAAATATTGCTGTTTGATTTCTGGTAGGAAAGGTCAGGGGTTTTTAAAAGCCAAGTAGTTTATCACAGAGAGAGCCTGCTCAGCACGAGCAATTTTCAATCAGCAGGATTTTGTTTCGAAAGGCTTTTTCGTCTCGATTTGCCTCAGATCTAAACTGGCTCCTTTAGAAACGACAATACGTACACACAGAGGCATGCACATTCAAGCAGAATAGACAAAATCCTATATAATCCTATCTTTACAGGCATCTTCTCTTTAATATATGCAGTGCCTACAGAAGTTTTCACATTTTGCAAATCCACAATCACATATTTAAAAAAAAAAATCTATGGGACTTATGGGTTAGAAACACAGCATCGGATAAATCATGGTGGTTGTCCTTTCGGAAGGTGAAACTCCTAGCCGCAAGGCTACAGGCTATCTCATTCTTAATGTTTCTGTATCTTTTTAATGTCTTCTGTTTTACGAAGATAATTTAAGGTAAATCAGGTGGTTGAACTAATAGAATTGGCAATTACAATCATTTAGTAAGGGGAATAGGAAGAATTCACGGATTTCAGCTATTATTCACTGCTGAAATCTATTGGTACACAGTTTACACTAATTTCTTATTGAATTGAAAAAAAAGGTGTTGAAGTTTGTAACATGGCAAAATGTGAAAAGGTTCAAGTTTGTCAAACGTTTTCCCAGAGGACATGTATTAATTTACTGGGTAGAAAGAGAAAACTCAACAACAACATGCTATAATATTTAGATAACATTTGCTACTAACTTGACTAAAGATTAGGGCGATGGTTAGGAGGCTTCCTCCTGTCAAATCATCATCTAATCCCAAAGTAGCAGAGCAGACATACAAAAAGCTGGTCAGTCATTTTAAGAAGAGTTTGATACCAACTACGATTGTAACAAATGATTGTTGTGAAGGGCATAAATAGCTTTTGACATGCACTGTTCAATAAAATATAAATAAAACATAATGTTACATATTTTATTTATTTATTTATTTTCTAAATGATTGTTTTTCATAAAAGTGTAATTAACTGAAGAAGGATTGTATCTTGCAATATATTTTTTATACTTGGGTAGAGGCTTTATATAAACCCATTATTATTATTATTACTATTACTATTACTATTATTATTTCCTTAATATCTTTATCTGCATTTTAATTGTCCAAAAAAAAAATATAATGTTTAAAAATCACTCATATATTTAAACAGTTATTCCCTTACGAGATGCCTTTCACTTCGTTAAATGAAAATTACATTTAACTCTGTACAGTATAGTATGTACTTGCTAAAGATAAGCTGTACTCGTCACAAGTTGGTGAATTTGTGAAAACAGTAATGCTCTTCTGTCTTACCTGTTTTTTTCTGCAAAACAATATTTATACAGAGGAAATGTCATTTGCATGAGATTGGTATTTTACTGTAACACAGTTATGATTTTTTTTCTTTTCCTACTTTTTATAAATGGTTAAGTACATTAGAAATTTGTCCGTAAGCTTCACTATCGACAACGAGTTCTTACCACATTCCAGAAGAGAGGGTTGAATATGATGGCAAACACTGCGACGGAAAGGTTCGGGTCATGAAAGTTAATGTGTCTTATGAATTCTTCAATAGGCATCAAGTCCATCTGAAAAAACAAAACACAAATAACGGAATCATAAAAAGCGACCAAACATTTATTTATTTATTTTTTTACCATGGAACAAATGGGTAGATGTAGCTTAATGCCGTTGCTAGAAACGGCATTAAGCAGCTGGGTTGCTAGCAGCACCCCGCTGCTAGAAACCCGGGTGGCCACTTACTTCATGCCATGATTTTTCCTCATTGCACTTTATTAATTCAAGGCAACGTTTATTTGTGTAGCCCCATTTACACACAAGGCTATTCAACTTGCCTTGCAGAAAAGAGGAGGATGTGACATATTACAGTTTTGGGACAGTACAAGTAGATTTTATTCCATTACAAAAGCCTAATGATTAAGAGCCTTAACAGATGTACAAAGTTACAATTTAACTTAAAAAGATCAAATAAACCTGCCAATTTTTACCTGCTGGCAGTTGATTTCGCTTAATGAACATATTTTTCCCTAAAGCCCTCGATTCATTACTTAGCTTCATTGAAGATTAATTTAATTGCTATATGTTTTAAAGAGAAACATTATTGCTAACCCACTGAGTAATGTTAAGGCAACAGACTTTCCATCTGATGCCTCGTTTCCACTGAGCCGTTTGGCACAGGTCAGTGACCTACATGGACCTACAACTGGAGGTCCATGCAGGACAATGTTACGCTATGTTTATTCATATTCTCAGTTAATACAATAAATGTTCAGTCTGTGACAATATCTCAGTCTTGGCCTTTAACTAGCAATCTTGCCATGGCCCAGCAAGGGTTAGCGGGTACGACGGACCACTGGATGGAAGCTTGAAAGGCATAAATGCTCTGAATTTGAAGTTGGATTTTCGAAATCAAACACATTTGCAACATTTTGTTGCTATAGGCCAACAAGAAAAGAGGAAGAAATTAGATCTGTATCGTTTAAAATGGCCTGTAATAATAGGGTGATCAAATTAGCTCGTCTAACTAATGAGATTCGGGGCTACCTAAAGGATGTTCTACTGTTGCGGCAAAGTGAGAGCAAAAACACAAGTGCTTTAGGTTGAGTGTAGTCGCTTTGGCTCCAGGGTGAATCATGTTTTACTGCACAATGTCGGGGAAAGAAGAGCAGCTACTGCAAGCTCAACAAGGACTTGTAATTTCTCCCTGGGATGACTGAATACAAAAGAAGGAATAGATAAGTTAAAAGTCACCAGGATGTTTACTAAAAGGGGAAAAAACTGAACTGATTGCGGTTTCTTCTTTGATTCTGTGTTTGTGGGGAATCCCACAGAAATTATCACTAGCGGCTACGCAATAAAAAGCTCTATAAAGACAAAATAACTGTAAAATCAGTTATTTTGCCTGCAAACAGCAAGCAGGAAAGTAAATGAGAAAAAAGAATGAAATACTTTTTAAAGCTCAAGTAAATAATCACAATTGTCCAATTAATCAAGCTAAAAAATAGCCTTGCGGGGCAAAAAGTTATGCTAAACAGTTGGGTCATATCTATAACTAACAGTTTTACATAAATGCCCTTTTCTTTTCTTTTTTACAGTTTCAATGTTGTCAAGTAAAATGAAGCCAATACAAAGTCATTCTGAGGCAAAGGTGAAGTAAGAAGCTGCTTATGGATCCACGCCACCAGAGGGGGCCCAAGAGCACTAGGACTGCCAAACATGTCAAATTTACAAGTGTATATTTTTGCATTAGTTAAAAAAATAAATAAATCTGGTGCAGCTGGAGCTTTCTGCTTGATCATTTTAAACTCCTAATAAACCAAACCGACATTTTTAACTCGAAATTCAATTTAGACAAAAACTAACCTTTTCATATCATTAACAATAGTACAGGTAGAAGTAGCTACATTTGATAGTCATATTTCCAATTCACTGGTGTTTTTAGACAAGAAATCTTCTAATCTCTCTATTATGACCCAGGGTCACTGGATAAATAGTCGTTTTCAAGGTCTGAGATTCTTCAATGTAACTTCTTGACCATACTTTGCATAAAACCTACAATACAAGCCTACTAACGCTGGTGCAGTGTTCTCTCAGTCAACAGTTCAGGGAAGGGAAAACAGAACATTAAAAAGAGCAAAACATATAAAATATACAATCTCTACCGAAGAACAGTAGAATATATGATAACTGCATATATTACCCAGAGAGAATATTGAACAGGAGTATTACACATTTTACAGAAGGGTAAAACCTGCTTCACGAATGCTGATATGTCACGTCATAAATAACAATGTGGGAGTATCATTATTGCACATGTGTTTGAACTGAGCGTGAAAGCTGTCAAGCTTGTTTTTAGAATCGTGCTTTTATTTGGAAAGGGCCTCCCGCCACCTGTGTTCCGGTCAGATAGAAAACAAAACTGGAGGCAGTGCTACGTCTCAGCACAGCCCGCCTAGCTTTACCTTGGAATAGTCGACGTTGTTCAGACCTCCGCAGCAGTCGAGCGGGACCGGCTGGTTGCTCTGTTCGGCAGCAGGTCGGGTTTCCTGCTCAGCAGCAGCAGCGTCGCTGTCGCTCATTCACTCCCCCAGATACGTGGCAGAAAGCCGCGCTATCAGCCGTGTCAAAGAGATAACAAATGTTGCTCAATAAATAGGGAAAGGGTCCAATGTAAACTGTAAGAGGCTCGTGGCCTAGCTGTTATGCTATTCATGTCTAAATAACCTCTAACCCCGCTCGGTGCATTCTGGGTAATGTGGTTCAAATTTATTTTCGTTTTTTTGTCTCCTTTTTCTTAACGCGTTATATATGCATATGGCCCGATTAAAGCCTGTTTCTTTTTGTATATATTATTGATATTTATTGTAAATTGGAAGAAAACTGAAGAATTCAGGTTGCATTAGTAAACAATGAAAACCCGAAAAAAAAATATACTTTTACAAAAATATTTCGGAAAAGGGAATAAATCATCTATTTCTGGTGAGGAATAAATTTGGACACTTTTAAAAAAAAATTCCCACTTAAAGTAGTCTATAAAGACAGACATGTATATGTAGCAGACGCACGTCATCAGAACAGTGTCCCTTACCATTTTAAAGAGTCTTTGGCCTCAGATATTTGATTTTGTGTTCTACCGACTGTTAAACCACAGCAAGACCGAAAGAGCTGTCTGAGGCCTTCAAAAATAAGATTGTTGCAGCAACTGTGAAGCATAAAGTTGGACATTTGGTGATGCCGACCATCTTCTGTGAATTCTTGAGTGCATCCAGGGGTGGAAGTTAAACATTTTCTCCACCAGCCACAGGAAGTAATACTTAAGTTATATAGTTAACCTTTGCTTTGGATTTAGCAGCATCGTATGAAGTAAATATGCCACTGTAGAAGGAAAATGTTTTATAGTCTCAACCTTCCAGGTCTCAGTCTGTTTTGTTGTTTTCATGACGATGATGATGCGGAGTCATGTCCTACATTTACATTTTCTCCTCTCCTTCTTTGTCATCCTATTTTTTCTTGTCCACTTTTCATGGTTTACCTTCCCGTTGTCGTCGCCATAATTTGTCTTTCCATCCGTTACCTCACTCCTTTTCCCATCTTTAATGGCGTTGTTTTTCCTCTCAATTTCCACTTATTTTTCTTCTAACGCTTCATTTCAGTCATTCCATGTTTTTTTTTTCCCCAACAAAAATTAATTATTTGTTACCTCTTTGTCTTTTCTTCGCTGATTATTTCCTGTCAGTCACATTAATTGCACACTTGTTGTCAGCTGTTATTTTGCTCCGACCTCCCCCCTCTGTTACCCCCTGCCATTTGTTTGGAGGGAGTCGGATGAGTAGGAGACACCTCATGTTGAGGCAGGAACAGTGGCGGATTCTGAAACCCTCCTTACTTTGTGACCCAGCATAATGTTTGTTCATCAGGGCATCTGATCTGTAAAAAAAAACAAAAAAAAAACAAGAATCACATGAAGATTATGAACGTATTTGGAGATTCGGTCTCCTTTTTTTCTTTGGTTCAGCTTGGATACAAACACATCGACAACAACATCAACAACATCAAGAAACATTTTTCCAGTCTTATGCCTGGACGATGCGTCACTGAAAGCGGGTTAGCTTTCGACTTCAAAGGACAAACATTAGTCATGGTGATTACATAATTAAATGCAAGGGGAGCTGTTGAACAAAGAAGAAAAATATGCCTACAATCTTTCCTTCATATAACATCTGAAGTGACCTTACTTAGGCTGTGTTTATACCACTTGATGCCATCAGTGGTGCCCAGAAGAAAGTTTCAGAGCAAACCAGGGCCAAAACCGTTTTTTGGGGCCCTACGCAGATTTTAAATTCAGGCCTCCCCCATACCAACATGTCAACGCCGGATATTTCATAATAATGGCTATTGATTTTAACCTTACAAGAGTGGCAAACTAGTAAATATGCTCCAATTAATTTGCATGTTGAAAGGCCAGATTAGTATTTAAGTGTGGGATATTCATTTATTTGAAAGTAACATCTGCAGACAAACTATATTTACAGTTAGCAACTTTCATATTTTTTTAAATCTGGAAGAGATGTGCAAAATGTCCAATCTATCACCTTTCGCGCATGATAGAGGAGTTCAAAACATACAAAATACTGTGGAGAATTTATCCGTTCTCCATGCCAAGTTCTTGATGTACAGTGGGGAAAAAAGTATTTAGTCAGTCACCAATTGTGAAAGTTCTCCCACTTAAAAAGATGAGAGAGGCCTGTAATTGACATCATAAGTAGACCTCAACTATGAGAGACAAAAAAGAACAACTTGTGATCTCCTTTGTTAGCCTCTACCTAAGCTATGCCCTAACAGGGTGTTCCCTAGTGTGTCATATCCTCTAACCTTAGCTTTGAGGGTGTTTCCTAACATGCCATTTCCTTTAGCTTTAGCTTTGCACCTAGCTGAAAGAGATAGAGGAAAAACACAATTATTTATTCTCAACAATACACACCTAAGTATTTTGGGGTGTACTCATTTTATTTCACAAACTGTTCCTTCTTGGCTTCATCTTTTATAAATCAAATATAACATGATGGAATCGGTGGTGTGTGGTATAAATCACTTATAAATGTATCTACTTTGTAAAATATTTTACAAAGTATATAGACAAAAGTTTAAAGGATTGAAGGGGTTTTTTGTTTTTGTTTTTTGCTATAGCTATGTGCATTAATGTGTGGGTGTGAACAAACACTAAATGACTAGATGATTTTGTTTTGCTAAATTAATTAGAAAGTTAAATTTCCCCCAAGTTTTCCTTTTGCTTTCAAGCATCCAGCATCTTGAGGAGAGGGAAGTGTCTCTATAGTATAGAATTAAATGACAATGTTACTACTGGGTCTTTGACAAAATGCTACGGCTGCAGTGTAGCCGTGTACGCTACGCTGTTAAAAACATTATAAAATGACAGGCCCATCAATGGATGAGTGAATTCACTAGGTCAGTATCTAAAAACAGCCTTTATTGTCCCGCACAGGGGAAATTCAACAGCAGGATCAGGCATAAAGGTTCACCCAAAATAACATAAAAATATATAAAAAGCAATTATAACAATAACAATGATAATAGCAATAATAATAATACAAGTGCAAGACTAAAACAGAAAATAATGTGGAGTTATCACAAAATTACCGGACTGTGTTGCATATCCAAGGGATTTGCAAAAGAGTCAGATCACTGTTCCAAAAAAATTTACAAAAACCCAACAACATTTTATGATAACTTGAAACATGGCTAATAGATGGCAGCAAAATAAAGAAAGAAACTGGCCTCTGTGTCATGAGTGCAGATCAACTTAAAAAAGTTAAGTAAAATCAGAGCAATTTAGTTTTTTTTTCTACAATAGTGGTTTATATTCTCTACTGACAGTTTCATACAAGACACAGATATGTAGAGTACATCTTAGTGAGGTCATTCATCCATGCAGCCATATTTAGCTGCATAAATCTATTTTCTTCCTCCTTATCCAACCATCCACCCGGTTACAGAGCTACCAATAAGACATTCATGTGTTTCATAATTCACTCACACATCCACAGTTATAAATCATGACTAGTTTTTTTTTTGTTTTTTTTTCCTACTGATTGGTCTGCTGAGCGACGTCCTGCCCGATCGCCCCGCGCAGGCGATCAGATAACCCGGGACAGGAAATTGGCCAGTGCTGTAAATCTGAAGCAAACAAAACCAAATAATCATCCAACTCTGCGTCCTGGTCATTCCTACCACTGCTGTCGTCAGTGCCAGCGGTTCAGTACTGTACACCTCGTCCATTAATTTGTTGCAATCATGTGCCGAACTAACTGTAATCTACGCATCAGCCTTCCCCGTCTTCCCCCTCTTGACTTGCACACGCAGACTTACAGTTACATCAGGCAACAAGATGTACTGATGCAGCGGGAGAGTTTTGCTGCTCAGGAGGACGGGCATCACGGGCATCAGCGGAGTCCTGACGTTGTTGTGCCGGTACATGCAGTACCTTGTATCCAGCAGGTAACCAAACAGACGAAGCAGGATCAGGTTTGAACTGGTATGGCGCAGTTGTACTATGATAAAATATATTAAAAGTGCTTAATTACGTTTGCGATAAGGCCCAGGACTGGGGCGGGACAGCAGCAGTGACGAGATTCTCATAAGCGAGGACGCCAACAATTCCAAGAATGATGCAGGATTGGAGCTACAGTATTTTGGGGTTTTTTATAGCAAAAAAAGCACAAATCCAGTTAATAAATAACTACTTACACACACAGGTGAACTGTGCTAGAGAAAGGAGTTGAATTGGAAGAACGGTTTATTTGAGTGCAATTGGTGAATTAGGAAGGACAGTAAAGACAAGCTGGTGAACGTCCCTTCATTTTCAGTCCTGTTTACTCTGATACTGAGTAATAAAATTCGGACAAACGACTGTCTTCACAACTCAATAAGTGAACAATATACCTGTATGTAATTAAGGGTGCATTACTGCTGCTGGTTTTATGAATACTGTACAGAACTTTGGTGCAATTAATAGCTGTTTATAAAGTGCTTTATGAATTAAACTGATATAAACCAGCCCTGTTTAGTTCACATTAATCAAAGCATTTGTTTGTCTAAAGTCCATGTTTGTTTGAAAAGGTGTGAATGCGTAGTCCAACTCTGATGCAGACCAAAAAAAGCAAACTGTAGTCCACCAAAAAAAGACTTTGGCCTTGGTTCGGCTGAAGTGAATTTGGGCACAGTTTGAATGTGTATGTGAATGTCAAGCATGAAAGAAGACTATTGTGCAGGGCATTGTGGGTAAATACAACTAAAACAACCGTGCAATTCTAGAGCTAGTGGCAAAAATGGATCATCATCGTTTGCCAAAATCTAAAGAGAAATCCTACAACCACTGAAATTCATACTACTGTAGGGATGTGTGTGTTTTTGTGTGCTTAGTTCCTGTGTTGTTGTGTTTTCCCCTTGACTGGCCCCATCTGTCCCTTCTCCCCTTTTTACTACTATTAAATATGGAGCGTGTTCTTAAAGTTTTCACCAGCCTAAAAGGCTCGGCCATTGTTGTGCACAGTCACACCTCTTCTTATCTTCCGTTCCCGCCTAAGACAGTTTCCCTCTTTGCCTCCCGTCCTGCCATTATGGCGCAAATGAGGCGCGCGACGATTAAACGCCGCGTGTAAACACTAGGTTGCCACGGTAGCGGATCAATACTGGGTGACGGTTCCCGCGTGAGCGTCGCTGCAGGTTGATGGGAAATGGCATTCTCGTGCGGATCATTAACTGCCACAAGGACGGAAAGGAAAATAAAAAAGAAAGAGAGAGAGAGAGAGATGCCAGTGCGATACCGAAGAAGAAGCCACTTCTTAATTACTAGCAGTAACTTAATATAGCTGTCTGCAGAAGGTTTAATAGAAGGAAATTTAATCGTGAATGATCTATAAATAGATCCCAGAGAGAAGTTGTCACCAGTCCTTGTTACTCCATGACACCGGCTTTGAGTTTGACCTTTAACATTGACACTTCCCATTAAAAATATTACACAGAACTCCAACTTTAGCGACATACCAGTGAATAAATACCACCCTATTAAAAGTGAGATTGACAGAGGAGGAAGCTCATTGGCTTTTGCCCACATTGTCACCAGGAAACATGCGTCACCTCTCGGCGGGAGGCTCTTTTTAGATGAGATTAACAGGCTTTTCTAATTTAATAGCAACATTATGATGCTGTCAGAGGAGAGAGGGGGTAAAGTGGGCTTTAATTTTGACAGAAAGTTTCGGAATAGAGAACGAATCAGGCATAAATTTGTTGCCAAAGCCGAGAGAAACCCTGATTCATTCTGTCATTTGTTTAGTTATGTAAAAATGTAACCCATTCATCTTGATCCTCCAATTACCCTTTGTATTTGTCAGCTGCTCCCTCGTTCCCTCAGACCCGTCCTGGGTTTTTCCACTCGCTGCCCCTTACCCTCCAGTCTTTCATATTTATTGTGTCTAATGACATGTTGCTGACGTAAGCGTGGCGGCCCCTTCTCACTTAGCCCACCAGCTCCTCAATAATCTATGTATCCATTTACTCGCGCACTCGGTTGTTGCCCCCTGACCCCCCCGTTACCCCGCTAATAATTCAGACACCTCTTTAATCAGCTCGGCGCTGGGATTTTTCCAGTTTGCGCTGGGAAGCGGGGAAGTGGGTTATTGAAGCAAAAGTAGGTAAACATTGACAACTAGTTGAGACTTCAACAAGGGGTTCAAGTGGAAATCCTGCCCAGGGCCCGTGGAGCCCATGACCTCACCTGTTGTGGTCAGTTTTTGTTGACACAAAATGACACAAGTTGAACTTCTTCACACGTCAGATTAATAAAAATAAATATTGTTTTTTCAGCTTTCATGTGTTAGACCAGCACGAAGCTGTTCAGACCCATTCAATAAATTGGAATATTATTGATCATTGAATTTATTTCAGGAACTTCACCACTAAATGAAACGTTATATAGATTTATTCCGCGGTGACGGATGTATGCCAAAGGAACGCATTTTTGAACTTATTGAATATGACTGCAATTCTTGTCTTGACATCTGAAAAGTGTGGCACGGATCTGTATTCAACCCCGTTCAGTCTGATACTTAATATAGTGATATAATCCAGAGGGGAATCTGCAGCAACAGCTCCAGTTGAAACCAGAGGTTTGTATACACACTTCTGAATGTTGAGAAAGCTACAAAGAAATCTCAAAAAAGAAAAGGTTCTCGTAAGTTTTCTCGCATTTATTATATATAGAGAATTTACTGTCAGAAAGTGAGAAAAAAAATTTATATGTGTCTTTTTATTCGGTGTATGTGAATGTCAGGTTTCAACTGCATGTGTAGTAAAAAGAAAATGATATCAGCTGTATTTTTTGCCTATGTATTTGTACATAATTCACTGTCTAACACTGAAAATATATCTGAACTAACCTTTTGAATTTGAACCTTTGGAAAGTCTAACATTTGAAATGTTCCACAATGTTTTTTTGTTTGTTTTTTTGGTGAAGATAAATGTTTTAATTTCTCTTTTATATTTTTGAGCAAAAGGAAAACATGTTTTCCATGTTCTAAGCAGGATCAGACCACTTGAGGCTTTGTCGTACAGATGAAACATAAAAAACAAATCACAATTAATTCAATAAATAAATATTTTAGTCTGGGAGCATGTCTCTGTCAGATTTGTACAGTCAGAGGAAGAAACTGCTGCTCATTCTCCTTTGCAAAATACCTCAAACTCAGTTTCTCTTTCAACAGAGGCTTCCTTCTTGTAAATACTGGCTCACTATTCTCTCATCTTGACATAACCAAGCTAGTTTTATCTTGAAGACTCTGTCTCCTCTTCTGCCATTGTTGTGATGCAAACTTAAGGGTGATCTACACCTACAAAACATTATTTTCAGCTAAAATCTGTTGCTTTGACCAGACTTTGCTGTCTTACAATAATGATTTTTTTTTTAAATAAAATTCCAAATCTAAACATGTCCCCTCTGAGCTTCTGTAAGTTTCTTCCTCACTCAGACACACTTTCTTTCTCATGCGACCCTCTTTACTCAGTGGATCCCTGTAGCTGCGGGACACAGCCAAATGAGCGCACAAAGAAACACTTTGCTTCAATTATGCAACGAGCCTCCATGGTGAATTACTCTCTAAACATATGACTCCTGAGGGCAGAAGCTGTATGTTGGTATCCTGCGTCAGTAGAAGATCAGTCCCGCTGGTTGTGTTTGGGTCTTTCTTTCCCTCGCAGAAGCATTAGTGGAGACTGCTGACTCTGACTCCACATTTCTGCAGGGAAGAACAGGCAGAAATGCCCCCGTGTGTCGTTTCTGGACTTTCCATCAAAAGAATCGCACAGAAGCTACAGTGTACTCGGAGAGAACAGAGAGATGAAATGTTATTGTGTCATGCCTGAAGGCATCATCAATTGGAAATGATGGCGTTTGAGGTAGATGGGCAGGTGTGCATCCCCTTATGCCCAGTTTTTGTTACACGGCAACTCCAAACGTATTCACTGTTACTGGTGTATAAAGGGAAACGACACAAAAACCGCTGAAGAAGATACCAAGAACAACTTCCTTCTTTACTAAATGTAAACGAAAACGGAGATTTTTGCTGTTGTACAATTTCTCTTTTGTCTTTGATAAAAAAAAAAATAATAATAATAATAAAAAAGACCACAAGCAGTTTCTCCCACTCACACGTGTTTGTTTTGGTTGTGTTTAACCAGAATGCCCTGTGCTATGATTTGCTTCCTGGGTCTGAGTGTGAGTCACACTTCTAGAGAGGATCTCTGCAGACGGTGTTCCTGACTCCAAGCAGCCTGCAGACCTGCTGCTGATTCCTTCATCAAGCCGTTGTGGATATAAGGAGCGACAGGACAACGCCTTTACGCTGATGATCACCGTCAAAGGTGGTCTGTGGTCTACTAGCGGTCTCCAGTGTTCCTTCTGGTGAAATCTCTTGAGTTAAGCTTACCTCCACTCTTCGGGTTTATCCACTGCAGCTCAAGCATTTCCAGGACTTCACCCGGTGGATCACTCTCCTCCGTTCTATCATCCCACTCCTCAGATCTTTGAACCTACAACCTGTCCAGGATTCAGGCTCCAGTTTTTCACCTCCAAACCCGTCTTACCTCCTCCGACGCATACAAACAAACCTTGTAATCATCTCACAAACCTGCAGCCAACTTTCCTCTTCTCCACCAGATGCCTCCCGGACCTTTTCAGGGAAAAGAGAGTCTCCAGTCACAAACTTTTCCATCTTGTTCAAAAATGTGTTTTTGCTTACCTTCTGCATTCAAGTGTGGATCATAGGTCCCCATCACTAGTAGTCAGTGAGCAAGAAGCAAACAACCATGCACACCCACACCAATTAACCGAGCAGTCATGTTTTTGGACTGTGGGAGGAAGCTGGAGTACCTAGAGAGAACCCACTCATGCGTAGGGAGAACATGCAAACTTCATGTAGAAAAACCCAGGCTGGGATACCAAGTTCGTTTTTTTTTTTTTTAAATAAAGTTCAAGTTTCCTCCTCCAGTTTCACACAAGTACACACTCTGAAGTCAGTCAGTACAGCTACAATCACAGAAGAGATGTGAGGCATTGTCAGTGCCTTTCCTCCAGTCCACACCAAGCCCATGCCATTATGATTCATCAAAACCAGAGATGCCACGGTTTGTCTTATTTAAATTCCCAGGCTTTATCAAATTGGCCATTTCCTGCTTCATGCAAACAGCACGAGATCGCGCAAAGAAATTCGATTCCATGTTTTGATAACTAGATCAGCTCCGCTATAATATTTGGAGTAATGCTCATGCACGCAAAATTAAGTATGCTTTCTCAGCTGCTGAATTTATTTACCTTCTCAGTTTTCATTATTTTTCATCCCATGGGTAGATGTTAGCAATAAGCAGACTGTGAACTCATCTGTCATTTCCTTGGCGACGCTGATTTCATTTTCCCACAGCAG
This sequence comes from Girardinus metallicus, assembly GCA_903067095.1. Classification (NCBI taxonomy): domain Eukaryota; kingdom Metazoa; phylum Chordata; class Actinopteri; order Cyprinodontiformes; family Poeciliidae; genus Girardinus; species Girardinus metallicus. The sequence continues at coordinate 35,594 of CAEGAE010006960.1, forward strand.
CCTGCGGGCTCACGAGGCGCTATTCCTGTAGCCCAAAACATGTCAGCAAGGAAAAGCAGTGGGTTCTATAAATAAGTTACTGACATGACTGATGGGACCCATAATCGTGTAGGTGTTTCAATGTTATTGGTTACGAGTGATTGATCCCGTTGCACATCAACTGAAAGAAAAAGGTATTGGCAAGTGAACACTTTCTTTGAAAGCCTCACAGGCACACCACATCTTTTAAACATCAAAACAAGAATGAGTCATGATTTTCTTGACCTTTAGTTTAACATGGTATATTACAATGGCAAGCCAATGTTTTTTTCTCTTAGTTTGAAAAGAATAATGCGGATTGCATTTGTATCGCACCATATTTCACCTTGTGTTTAAGGTGATGTGCATTATTCACTTTCCAACACACGAAGGTTTGCGCATGTGGGCCAAACAGGTCCACTTAGGTCTCACCTGGATAGGACAAATTCTTCCATGTTTACTGTGTCGCATATGTCTTGTGGGGAACTGAAAACAGGATTTCTTACGGTTTTCAACTGTCGTGTCTGCCCAGGTTCAGACACGACAGTCCCTCCACGGACCACCGGACTCCCGAAATTGAGGATCCGTGTCTCTGAACCAGCTCTGAACCAAATAGCCTTCAGGTCTGTCTTGGTTGGACAGTCAGTGAAACTGTCACAGGGAATTGCGATCTGCGAGGCTCCATTGACATGAATGTGCTGTGATTACTGCACACATCATACAACCCGATTATCTAGCAGAACTGATGCCTAAATGGACCTAGCGTGTTTTTAGCTTAATCCGGGGGTGTCCAAAGCGTGGCCCTTGAACTGATTTTGTGCGGCCCCCCAAATGCAATTCAAGAATAATTAAAATTTGGCCCGTAGATGCAAATGGAGACTTTTAATTTGTAATCAGGTTAAAAAATTGTTACCAGCATAATTTTCTTACACAGGAAAATTGTGCAACACAAAGTATTTGTGTTTTTATAAGCAATTTTTAACAAATGTTAAAACCAAGAGATTTTTACTGAGAAGCCAACTTTGCTGCACCCAAATCAGCTTTTACTCTTTAGTAAACTTGGCTAGAGCGAGCATTTTGAAACAAATCCTGTTCTTACTATTGAAAATAAATGTATTCAGTCGAGCCCAAAAGAAACTGAAAACTAGATGTCTTTCTCTTATTACAGCAAACATGCAAAACTTAAGTAAGTGGTACAGTTCTGCCAAGAAAAACTCAGAAATTTTGAGAGTAATGTCAAAGTTTCTGGAAAAACACGAGGAAATTTGATAGAAAAAAAAAATCTAATGTTTCGATTAATAGAAATTTTCTACAAAAAACTTGGGAATTTCTGAATTTCAAATGTCGACAATTTTTTGGGAAACATTTTCGAGAAAATGTCAGTTTTCTAGAGAATTTCAAATTAATCAAAAATGATTAATCAATAAATGTCTAAATACTTTATTTGCTTGGTTTTAGGTTGTTGTTTTCTTTTGTTTTTGCCCTGTGGTTATGTTTGAGCCCACATGGCAAAACGTTTGCACCCCCATCAATAATGGGTTGTTCCATCAATAATCTCTCCCACCTGCGCTGTGGATTTCTGCAGCTCTTCTGTTGGTCTAATACCTGTTGGCTGCTGCTCTGGTTAATTCTCACCATGCCCTGTCAGTTCAGATGGCCACCCTCTTACCATTCCCCAACAATTCTTGGACCGGTGTTCTGCGAGATGTTCAAAGCTTCTGTTATAAACCATCCCTCCTTTAAACATCTTCACACCTTCATCCCTGACCAGTCTGCTGCATTTCTTGGTCTGCAGGAGGTACTTTGTCTATTAATGTTCTCTAATTAACCTTTGGGGCTTGTTAGGCGTATCCCAAATGGGACTCTCTAGTCTGGAGTTTCTTGGAAAGCCTTTGGAATGTGAGTGGAGTGGAACAGGCCAAGTAAGAAAACTAGAGATAAAAACAGGAGAGGAGATAAGGGAGGCAAGACGAAAAGAGTTCTAAGAAATTCACTGTTTAAAATAACTGCGGCAAGCAGGAACAATTAGATCTTTGTAACAATCGTCACACTGCTTGCAAGACTACACTGAATTCATCCGAGAGTTTACGCATGTGTTCAAATACATTAAAACACAAAACTGATCATTCAACCCAGCTCTTCCCCGGTAAACAACCAGACACAGTGAAGATGAATCTGCTAATCTATTGGTACTGATGTACAGACACGTGTGTGTATGAAGCGTGGCCATCAGTTCTGCCCCGTGTCCACACGCAAACAATTTTCTTTTAAAATGGGTGCAGAGTGAAAGTTTCGCCCTCAGATATTTCATGTGCTTTTGGGATGTACTAGGTAACTAACATGACCTATAACCTCATACGTGTCAACCATAGCAGCAACAATGGCGGATCACCAATTCGTGATGGTGATGCAGATGTCGCAGGATCTCCTCAGAGGATCTGCAACATCTACAAAAAGTTCCACAGAAGACTCCCTTCATGTTTGTGTTCTTCGCCATTCTTGTTTTCTTGTTGTGTTTACAGCTAACTTTATGTGAAAGCTTTATGTACGCTCCATGTTTAGTGCCACTTAGAGGTCAGGGGGAGTAAAAAACAGTGTTTTGGGCTATTGTTCGTTTTGCCATGTGGACGAAAAGAATTCTGAAAACTATACTCATAATTAATTTAATTTACCATAAATACAACAATTTTTATTTATTCCTCAAGCACACACTAAAACTCAACTGTGTAGTGCTTATGTATTTCCCCAAGAGTTAAGTCAGGTTTATGGCCCCATACAAATACTGTTTTGTAAGGAAAATGTCTCCTTGGACTTGAAAGCTTGCAGATGTCCGTTTCTTCCTACACATTTCCACCCTGAGCAGTAGAGGCAGCCAGCCGTGTTATCCAGCAGAGTCCAAAGACTTTTTTTTTTCATCCATCCATCCATCTTCTTCCGCTTATCCGGGGTCGGGTCGCGGGGGTAGCAGCCTAAGAAGGGAGGCCCAGACTT
>CAEGAE010006964.1:0-20489 GCA_903067095.1 Girardinus metallicus
AACAAAAGACCAAAAAGAGGGAAAAAAGGGGAGAATTTGTGAAGGAGGGGAGGAGTGTGTAAAACCAAAAAGTTCACATTTGCCCTGAACCCCCCCCCCCCCCCCCCCAAAAAAAAAAATACAACCTAAAATCAAACCATTGTTTTTCTTTTCTGCCTCATGTTACCGGAGTTGGAGATCGCTCATTTCCTCAAACTCTCTGAGATGTGAAGACGGTCAACGCTCATGGTAACAGCTCAGTTAATCTGCTGCACGATGCTGCACCCACCATTTGTTGTGAGACTCAGTTGTTGGTGCGCTGTAAGTGATGTGACAGGCTCTGTTGACTGAATACTGTGCTATGATAATGACATGTATTGAGGTCAGCTGTTCCCCTCCTCGGTATCCTATAGACACCATCATCTGTGCATTCACTTCAAACTCATCTGCTTCGTAGCTGATTGAGATGCTGCAAAAAAAAAATAAAAAATACAAACAAGTCTACATTCCTGTCATCTCTTGTCACATGCAGAACTTGTACAATGATTTCTCTGTGTGGTGATGACACAGACGACAGTCTGTAGTTACAGATTTTCCTCACTTTTGCAGTTTATGTGCTTCTGTAATTGCTGTCTCGCTAATATTATTGCACATCTAAAAGTATTTTCTGTGGAAACTTATCCTCACGCTCACAGAGAGCGCTGTCTCTCATTCAATTTGGCCAGTTCTCATTTGATTTGCACAGCGTGACTGTCTGAAAGCCAAGCGACAGGTCCGGAGGCATCGGCGAGGGGTCTCGGCACGAGATGGATTAGTGACGCCACGTCGACACTCTGTTCTTATCTCAGTTTTTCACCAGCACACCTGTTAGCCATTATTGATGGACTCGGTTCAGAAACAAGGCCCAGTTGATGCGTAAGCCCCCCCAACCCCCTTCGCAAACTTGAACATCCGGCATGCAGACGTGAAAATGAGAACAGGTTAAGTGACTCTCAGGAGAGGCTTCTAGCAATCTGAAATCAATCATGCTGTTCGTGTTCCCGAAGAAGGCTGATTGGGCTTCCCGATGTTCTCCGCTGAGCTATTAATTCACTGACACAAAATGTCAGCTTGCATTGAAAAAAACATTAAGCGGTGCTGAAAGGAAATAAAAGATTCCTTTGTGTTTCTATTCTAAAAAATTATTCCTGGCATACCTTTTGTCTCTGTCAGACAGTGGCTTTCACAAGTAGTCAACAGTTGGACGTTTTCACATTTGTCACATCAACACCTTCAACATCAATGTTTTTTTTTTTTTTTATGAGAATTTTATGTGACAGACCAACACAAAGTAGTGTATACTTATAGAGGGGAAAGGATGTACTGGCTTTGTTTTTTTTTTAAGTCATAAAATTCAGAAAAATATTTTCAAGCGTTGGCATATAGCTTTCTTTACTCTGATACCCATAAATAAAATCTATTCAAACCAAATGTCCTCAACAGCTCATCACCACATGTACAGTGGGGTCCCAACCTAATCGTGGCTCAATCGTCACGATTTTTCTATGGTACGTAATTACAAATTATTCACAGAGAAATAGCCCATTTATGATATTTGGTACACCATATCTATAATATTCTAACAAAATTTGCCACCTGGAAATACCTGAAATACTTCATCCCAAAGCTACTTGGGATTGGCTGTACACCAAAGAATGGAGATAATATTAAAACTGCTTGGCTTCAAGGTTGTGCTGAGGCGGTTTTTAATAGTTAATAGGGTATATTTTTTAACTTCAATTTTAACAGTTAAAATTGGCAGTTGCATGCAGTTCCAAAAACCTGGTATTTATGGAACAGTGGCAACAATAAAGCCACTGTTTAAGATAACGCCACAGTAAACGTCATCTGGTCAGGTGGCATATCACCCTAAAAACACCATCCGCAACACAAAACACAGTGGGGGTGACATCAGGGTCTGCTTTCCAGCAGGGGTCACAGCTGAAAATTCTGGCTAAAGACCTGGTTAAGAAACATGATAGAGCCAACAAAACTTTGGACTAATTGAGAATCCGAGGCAAGCATTGAAAACTGCTGATCATAAATGTTTTCAATCCAATCTCTGATCTTTTGTTTAAGAAGATCAGAATGTCCAAAGATGGCAGAGAACAACAAAAAGCTTAAAGTTGTACTTGGAGCAAATTTGGTTCTTTGCGCATTTACTCAGGCTGAAAACAGATGCACACATGCATCCCAGAGTTTTGTTTGCTAAAACTTAAAAACACACATCATTTCCCTTTTTGCTCTATTACTCAAAATCCCATTAAATATATTAAGGTTTGTGATTGTAACGTGACTAAACGTAAATGTGAAAGTGAATATGTTTTCACACTGATGTGCGAACCACACGTTTGTGCAGTTGGACTCCTCATTTCTAAGAAGAACCATGTGTACCTTCTTGTCCATTCAGCATGTAGCAGGAGGCTGTGAGGACAGACCGGGGAGCAGAGACGACACATTCTGCCATAGTAACAGCTGACAGCTGAGCAGCACACAGTCATACTACTTTATAGCCGGAGCTGATCCGTTTTGGCATTTAGTGTGCTCTGCAGCTTAAGCTAGAGGTGCAGAACGTGGCCCACGCTTGGGTTCAGACCAGCCCGTGGAGCCACACTACTGGCCTCTGAGGGAAAAGCAAAGTGCAACCACCAAGCAGGCGAGCATCACCAATTATCTCCACCTCTCCGCTTGTAGCAGGAATCCATTTCAGCACCATTACCTCTGGGCAGCCACGGGCTGACAGTCTCTCCCGTCAGGGTGATACCTCTAAATTGGCTCCCACCCCTCTCCTCCTCCTGAGATTGAAAAGAGATTATTAAAGACATTCATCATAAAAGAAGCGAAAGCCTGTCTGGAAAGTGGGAAAATGGTGAAAAATGGGAGCACAATAAGAGAACACAGCGCGCAGGGAGAAGGAGGAGAAACAGCGAAGGGAACGGGGGGAAAGGATATAGAGACATGAGTGAGCGGAAGGCTTGGCGCTTCTCCGTGTTACCAGACAGGGAGGTCCCAGGGGTGAGTCGGACGGACTGGTGCAGCAGGCAGGGTGTGGGGCCCAATCTGAGGCAGCGCATGCGCACAACAGGCCTCCGAGCCGTGGCTTAAACCCCCACATATTGGATGCAGAGCTAATGATACCCCTGGAGACCGAAAGAGTCCAACTCCTACATGGCAAGATGTGCTGTACGTTACATTGTCCCCGTCCGAACCAGGTCGTTCTCTTGGGAAAAGTCTGTACGCGAGCAGGACAATCTGAAGGCACGATGCTCGATTTAACACTAAGACATCACATTTTAGAAAAATAATCTGGAAAATCAACACACTAAAGAAGACCAAGAAGTTGGAACAGAGTTCCTTTCCCTTGTGTTCAACTTATTAAATTTCCACCCCACTATATTGAACATACACTTTGAGTTGCGGGCTCACTTTGAGACTCCCCAGACCCCTCTCAGTGTGTGGTATTTTATTTCTGTCATGCCACCATGGCTCACTTGCCAATCCCGATCTCTCGCTCCTCTCCTCCCAGGCAGGCAGACTAAGAGAGGTGTTATTGATGCAGTTATGCAACCACCTGAATATTGATGAACACTAAAGCGACACTATGCCCATATGAATACAGGCTCCATCACAGGAAAAGCTGCCTTCACGGTACGGAGTGATACGCGGCAGTCAGAAAATGATTGAATTTGGAGTTGTGAGGGAATAATCGGTAATATGATGTAATGCTGTAGAGCGAATGTAACAGTGGTCATGCTTTCCAAGCTCAGTCAATATACACTTTGCATTCAGTGCATGTCAGAACATTAATTTACAACGTGCAAGTATCAGTAGGATGAGAAGATAACCATTTGGAATGCCATAATTAGGCATATTAGTAGAAGCTAAAATTGTGATTAAAGCAATTAGGATATTACCTGTGAAGTTAATATTGTATTTGAAATTTTGTTTATTTTAAAACATCATATATGTTGTGGTTCTGATAATTGTGTTAAAATATCCATTTCATGGGATGTAAAAAAAAAAACAGACTTTGATAAACATTTGCCCTCATATAATGCGATCCTGTACAATTGTAGTAAACAAATTTATTGGAGCAAAAAGAACATTTAAAATAGAAATCTTCAATAACCCCTGTTGCATAAATGAGCACACTCCTAACCGAACACTTTACTGAAGCACTTTTTGATTCAGTTTCAGTCTTCTTGAGTTCACACCCCCAATCAATTATAGCAAATTTGATTAACCCAAATTAAAATTCTGTTGTCCTTCCAGGACTTTCTTCAAATACCTCATTAATTTTCTCATTAGCATATTTCAGCGAAAGCTGTAAAGGATAAAAAATGACATTACTGTTAAAATCTATCAGTCAGGAGAAGAGGATAATTTCAACATCAGTGTACAGTGGGTGCCATATTGAGGGCTGTCATCAATATTTGGGGAAAATATGAGACCAGATTGATGTTAATAATACCAGACATTTCTTCAATACTGATCAAAAGGTGAGAATGAAACTGGCTAGAGAGACAATAGGGATGCTAAGAGTGACTCTGAAGAAGCAATTATGCGACAAAAAGCTCCCGTGTTTCCGATTTTTCCAGGCAAACAAGAATGGCTGCAAGATTAAATTTATTTCTTTCAAAGAAAACATCCAGGACTGGCAAAGATCCCCTTGAGGCAAAATGTCTCATGATTTTATCAAATTATAACTTCAACTTTTGACCATAGTTTCATTAACCTGACCTAAATCCGATGAGGAATCAGTGGCAAGACTAGAATATGTTCAAGATGGACAAAGTTATTAATTGAAAAACCAGCCAGTTTTGGCTCAACACCATCACCTGTCTTCTTGAAAGCTCAACATGAAGAGGAACTTCATTTTTCAGCATCACAGTAAGTTCAAATTTAGCAAAATCCAAAATTATTCATATTCTTGGCAGATTTAGAGTTACAATTATTCTTACTTAGTCAAGAAATGTTTCTTCTATAAGAAAGGAAATAGATATTTATCAGAAGAAATTAAAACAACATAAACAAAGTCCCCAGTAGGAAAATAATATACTTTTTAAAAGAAATTGTGTCTTTCTTTTAATTATCCTGCTCAGTTGCACACTTCTTATTTCTCCAGTTACCTTTAACTTGCTGCTGTTATACTTGAATTTTTCCACTGTGCATGCATGGAAACTCTCCAGATACTCCTCTGCTTCCTCCCATTGTCCAAAAACATGACTGTTAAGTTGAATGGCTAAACGATGGGAGTGAGAAAGTGTGTGCGTAGCTGTGTGTGTTACACGTCTCGTGTTGTTATGTTGACCAGGGATGTACCTCGCCTCTCGCCCAATTACCTTACATGGATAAGTAGGTAGACGCAATCAATGGATGCTGAAAAGTAGTTATTCCGTTCTAATCAATTAAAAAACAAAACTTTATTGGCATCACAGCAAACACACACTTCCCCCTGTACTCATCCTGTGCCGCTCCTTCAGTTTCCCTCAGCACTGAGACTCCTGCTTCTTGCAGCTGCTGGTTCCTATTCCGCAATCACTCCTCTCTTTATACATTCTCCCTTTCAGCTGTTTTTTTCAGATCCTTCCATCATGCTGCTGCTTGTTTAGGTAATTTTCCCTGTGTTCAACCTGAGATCTCATTTAGGAAGGGAGTTTCTTCACTGCCAGTAAAGACTTCAGGCGACTGCATCTTGCCTCCTTTCTGCTATTGGATCTTTCACCAACAAATTTATGACATGGGGAGGATAAAAAGGAGATGCTGGGCAGCAAAGCGTAATGTTATGCTGTTGAGCACTTCCTTTACTATTATCTGGATCATTATCTTATTTCTAATTGAGCCTGTTATTGAGGGTGCACTCTACGTTTCATACAAATTATTTTGTAGTTATGGCATGGATATGGGACGATAATACTTATCATAGTTGCATTTAAAAAAATGGTCAGTTTCACAAGATTTACACAATACTTAAAGCAAATATTTATAGCAGGATCTGTTTCATTGTTTTAATGTTTAGATTGAATTTTTTTATTTGTCTGTGTTTTCATTACATTCATTAGATCTTTCCTTTTCTCTGCGTTTATTATTGTTCAAAGGGTGTTGCCATATCTGCTCACGGCTTTGTTTTCGGTTTTCTTGTTTATTCTTATGTTCTATCCTTTCTGTAATTGTGTTTTAGTTCTTTTAGATCAGTTTTGTTCTTTCCCCCCTCGTTTTGCCGTTTCTTTGAGTGTCAGTGCAACCCCTTGGTGTTAATTATTCACCCTCCCTCAGCCTGCCAGCTTTTCTTCCTTCCACATCTGTTCCCAATCACCTGATTTCCTCACCTGACTCCAGCCATTTTCAGCTTATTGCTGTTTTCTCCCATTCCTATGTCCATTTCTCCTGCTGGCTCTCTTGTACTACTGGAGATCCTGTTTGTAAGTTATCTTCTTTGTTATTATTATTATTATAGCTTTTTAAAAAATAAACAAGTAAACAAACAAAACACAGTTTACATATTTGCTAGAAAATAAAAATAAAGACTTTTTGGAAGATCTGTCCATGTCCACACTGATAATGATTTTTGATTAGTTTTATTTTTGTTTCTTTTAATCTGTTGATTGAGAATTGTGTTGAGGTGTAAATAATTTTCAGCAGCTCCTTAATGTTCTGTGCTCCATTTCTTAACACATAGTGTAACTGATCAACTAAAATAGTGCAAGCATAAAATTGCATCCAAAGGACAACCGTAAAACTCTATTTGAAACATCGTGACGCAAATCTTAAAAATTATTCCCAGGGATGTTTTATTTTTTGTTTGTTTTTTTTTTTTAATTATTAATGAGAGATATCGACGAGGGCACTCTATGACTCAATGAGCCTTTCCATTAGTCTGTGTCCATATATGCGTGTCTGATGCCATGTGCACTGTAGGATCAATGCTTGTCTAGGTTCAATGACCTGGAAAAAGCTGAAAAGGGTTTGCTCAGCTATCAATAAACAGTCTAATTAAAAGTAGCACTGCTCACTTGGAAAAGAAAAATTGTATGGCTGCTCAAGAAAAGATAACCTGAAACTTCTTCTGAACTTCTGCTTTCATTTTGTTTAGTAGGGGCTTAAAAATATGACTGTCCTTGCCTGAGATAGCAGGGGGTTGGCCTGGCACTGAAGGACGCCATCTGTTCAGCCTAGAGTGAAATGCATTGGGCCACTTTTAGGTCAGGCTTGCACAATAGTGAAACTAGATTAGGATAGAACTCTAAAATTCGAGCAATCCACTGAACCGTGTGTCACCTGATTGTTGGATTTAAATAGAGGATGCTTCAGTTAAGATCACAGTCGAGCTAATGCATGGAACCAGTCGCAGACTGGGGAGTCATGGCTAAGCTGCACCAGTAGTCACTGTAATCCTGGGCCTCTTCTAGCACAATGTTCAGTGATGATCGGGTTTTTGTGGAGGGCATGATAGGCCAGTCGTCCAACCAGCTCTCCACCAGCTGGTCGTCAAGCCCGAGTGCCCCCAGCAGCAGTCCAGCAGGCAGCAGCAGTGAGGACACATGCAGTCTGCACAGCTGGAGCTCAGGAGTTACCTGCCTGCTGCACAGCTCTATCAAGAAACAGAGCCAGGAAGCTTTTCAAGCTCGACTCAGAGGGGAGAGAGGGTGGAGAGAGTTTACTGTAGCTCCATCCAGTGGAACAGATCATCCACAGGCTGAGGAGGCAGAGGGCTGCTGCCACAAAGAACTACACGTTGGGAGGGGGTGTACACAAACTGTGAAATCAGAGACGGTGCTGAAGGAGAGGATCAAAGCCAAGCGGAAGTTTTCACAGTTCCTGGACGAGGTAACGTCCAACGTGCTGAACCGAAACAGCTTGCAGGCATTTAGGAAACTAGTGCCTCCATCTGGAGTTATCCCCACATTCCCAAATCTGCCCGAAGACCGGAAGCAAGTGGTGAGCCCCAGGCTGCCCCGATCAATGGCCCAGGAGCAAAACTCTTTAGCTGAGCAGAAAACCTCAGAAGATGAGACTTCCCTCGACTCATCACAGAAAATATATCTGGAGACGGACATTGACTCTGTCCGGAGGGACGACTGTCCCCAGAACCTGGAGATGAAAGCAGAGTCGCCACCTCTGCTGGTGATCGATGATAAAACTTTGTTTCCGCCTCCTCCGGAGTTTTGTCAAGGGTATAAAATGAAGATTCCTGTTCTGGAGCTTCGTCACGACTTCCTGAGATGCCCTTACAGATCTGTCTCTCTGCCCAGGGGCATCAACATGGTGAGTGATGAAACTCATCCCAGTCTTTAATGAAGGGAAGGCCTCTGAACATGTCATTAGCAGAGGAAATTGTTTCTCATGAAGTTTAAAGTGATGTCTGAATTAATTAACACTTTTAATGATACGAAGTGGCCGTTCTTCATTTTTATGGGAAGTTCTCTGCTCTAATATAAAGCTTGGAATAATATACAGCAAAATGCACAGAGCACATAACATAGCCTGCAACAGAGCGAGAGGCAAATAGATTAAACAATAAATGAGTAAAACAAATAATATAAAATTATAATTTAGAAAATTCTGCTGCTATTTCAAGTTTGCATAAATGAGCATTGTTTCTTGTCCCCCACATTGTCTTGCAAATGTGGGAGATAAACAAGAACCTTTTTTTTTATCCCTTCGAACTTGTTCCCATGTTGTGAGTTTTATGCTTCAAACATAAGTGCAGATGATAGGATTTTGTGTGTCAGACTAACAAAAAGTACATTTTAGGGAAAGAAGAGCAGACTTCAAAGTCAATCAGTGTGTCAAAGAAGAATTATTCAAGTCTTGTCCGTAGTTCTCATTTTGATTTTAGTCTGTACTGTGACTATGATATTTTAACATGAATATTCTTGATCTAAAACATTGAATTGTAACACTGCCTGTTTGACAATCCACGTCTCAAGTCTTTTGCAACTTTTCTTCAAGGTATGTGGCAAAATGCAAGCATGGCTTCTCATAGCTTTCTCTTAACACCGTCTTTCTTCTTGCTACAGTAGCAGAAAGGCCAAATTTATGAATTGCGTGACCAAAGGCTGTCTAGTCCACTATTCCTGCTGCTTTCACTGGATTTTATTCTGGAGTTTAAAAGTACAAATGGACATTACCCTTTTCAGAGTTATATTTGTGTAATAATTTGGAATATATACATCTCTATATATTTTTTTAAATTATAGTTTTAGAGCTCTATTTGCTGCTTTGGCCTGAAGTTATTATTACACAGCAGCGTTTTTAGAAGGACATTAGCAAGTTTTACATTATACCACTTAAAGGATACAAAAATAAGCTGTCATCAACACACAAACACCTTTTACATATTTTATTTCGCTGCCCCGCAAACAAGCATTAGTCTTTGATTTGTTTTCCTTTGAGCTCTGTTTTCAACCTTCAACACATCGTTAAATTAATAGTTCTATGCAGCTGCTAATAGGGCTTCTCCCTTCTGCTGTTTGGCACTTTGTATAGTTTGTTTTTTGAAGCTTTCATTATTGCCTCTCTTGCCAATAGCAGGTTCTTGGCGAAAATGAAAACTGCCCTCGTAAGTGTGAGAGTAAAAAATATAATAATCTTAAAATCTTCATGGATCTGAAAGGACCTTACTCTGTTCTCGTCAGGTTTTATGCACATTAACTTTTGATACGTTTCCGAAAATGAATACCTAGAATGACAAATGCATTTAATTACAGCATTATGATACAGTACTCTCTCTGGACATAAAAGACATTATCTTTAATGTGCTGTATGTGCAGCTAAGCTTATTCTGTCACACCTAAACATTGTATCGTAAAAACTGGATCAAAAAGCAGCCGTCCTGCAGAAGCACAGTGCTCTCTTTTAAACTGTTTAGAAAGAGAAAGTGTCACTCAAGGTGTTGACTTGATCTTTGCCTACGTTCGTCAGTTTCTTGAGTCAAACAGTGTGACATTGTTGTTTTTTTTAATATATCTAGTAGCTGCCAGAAAATGAACTAAAACAGGATGTTATAAGAAAAGCACAACGTAGTCAGACTTTTGTAGAAAATGGATCTGTAAATCTATTAGAAGGGTTTCATATATTTGAATTGTTAAAACTGCTTTGAAACAGTTAAATCTAAATAACACATGCAAAGCAGTCATTTAGAGTCTGCTTTGCACACGATAGCTAGAGGGTGTGTGAACAAAAGTTACTTTAATATTTCTGTTAAAGTTGCACAACTGCACTGAAAATCTGACATTTGAATACATTTGTCTGTTTGTGACAACATGCATCTATTTCTTGCAAATAAAATGAGGTACAGATGCATATTTCTTCTTGCCGTTTTTCAAAATTTGAAAGACGAGTGAATTTGCTCTCAAAATAATCAGGATCAGGACTTTTAGGTTACTTATTGGATTAACATTTTACATATTTACCATTTGTTTACTTCTAATTTGGTAGGAAAGCAAATTCTAACGTTTAAACATAAAACAATCCTTGCATTTAATCCTTGCATACTGTAAACTAATGGAGTTCTGCATATGTTCTTATAACATCAGTTCTTTATATAGATAAAGGTCTTATCCAACAATTGTAGTGTTCTTTGGTCACTCACTGGACATAAAATTTGTGAAAATCCCCCCCTGTGCCCCCCCCAAAAAAACAATTTTCCAGAAAACCAGAAGAAACATTACACAGGAATGCTGTAAATAATTTAAAAAATCCCTGCATGAGTACAAAAAAAGGCAAGTTTCAGCTCAAAAGTATTTAAAACCATCTATACGCCAGTGTTGTGTTTCCATCTGTCTGCAGAAAAGTAGTCAGACATAAATTTAGCTAAAATAATAATAAACGGGTAGAGTTGATGTTGAATATCAAGCTCCCCTGCAGCTCAGCTGGTCAACCAGGTGAGGCAGATGATGTGGCCCCTCAGTGCTGACCATTAAATCGGTCTATGGAGGAGCTCATTGGAATTCTCCACACAAAACAATCTGAGCAGAACAATGCGCTCCTCCGCCAACTCAGCCCACTCGCTCCTGTGTATTTTGTGACATCCATCATCTACTCTGCTGAAGATGTAACCTTGCTCAAGGGCTGCGGCAGCCCAGAGGCTTCCTTCAAAAGCGACCGGTGTTTCCTCAGTCTTCGAGCTGTTTACACAGCGACAGACCTGAAGGCTCAATCAGCAGTTACTGCAATAAAAGTGAGTGTATTTGAGGTCTCAGTGTGACATTCACCCCAGTGGTAAATGATAATCCATTTGGCTTCAGCTTCCTTGCTTCAGAATGCAAATTGCTCCACTCACTGCTAAGCACAGAAGTGTGCCGTTCCGCTCAGATATCGCTCCCTGGACGAGGTAAAGCATCTGACGTGCAACCCCCGCCAATGTTTCCGCATTAACCCTAAACACACCTGACAGGATCGTCCGCTCCCATTTAATATTAAAGGAAGACGATCGCATTGCCTTAATTTGTCTGATTAAAATTCAGCCTTTGCCGTCACCTTAGCAACTGCTTGGGTAAAAAAAAAAAAAAAAGGTGGGTGGTGTGGGGGCTGTGAGGCATTGCTTGCGAGCCTGTTGGCGCTCATCTCAGCCCTAGTGTGTGAGTATCTTTGTCGCTGCGAACTTTCATCTCCTCGCAGAAGTCCTTGTACTTGTGCAAACGTGCTAATGAAACGTTTTCCGCAGGCGTCCGACCTTCTGTTGTGCACTCACTCCGTGTTTCCGATGAGTTTTCTCGGTGAAGAACAAATAAGCTGTTTGCAACTGTTGCTTTTGTGAACGTGAAACCCTCTCCTACTATTCCACTAAGAAATGTACTCTGACAATGAGAACAGAGTGAAATGGAGCTGTCTATGGAGAAGTTCAGTTGTACCAGCAGCCAGTTGGGTAAATGGAAGCATGCATAGTCAAACTAGAGTAAAACGTATAAAAATAGAAGGGCTAGAAGCTGCACATTAAGGTTGCGTTTACAAAAGAAAGATGGCGTGGCACAGTTATTAAACATGGCATGCTCAGAAACAAAGATATGTGCAACTGAGTGGGGTAGTTTAAAAAAATGTGCAAGGTGTGTATATTTGTGCATAGAAAACAGCAACAGACTATTTGCAAGAAATTAAAAAAAAGACTGTGCAAATAACAGCAGGAATGTAAACACAGTTGTTGTCTTTTTTAGCAGCAGTGATGATTAGAAAGTCTTACAGCTGCTGTGCGACAACATTCCTTTGTCCTCTATCACCAGAGGACAACAACTTTATACATGGGGTGGTAGTCTGCACTGGGTTGAGAGGTCACCCCATGACGGAGCTGGTCTTCCTGCCTGATGATGAGCTTATCTAACCACTTCCTCTCAGCTTTTTTTTTACTTAATTCCTGGGTGCCATACTGCGGGAGGCTCATTGAAAGCAATGGCTGCATTGGTGGGGAAGGTTTGAGGGAGTGGTGCAATACATAATACCCCCTTTCATATTAACTTTGCTAGAAATATTAATGATGATATTTTACAGCAAACTCTGTCCATTCTGGAATGCTTGGAAATAAGGGAAGAACAAAGAACTAAGGCCAGTGCTGTTGATGTAGATGACATTATGCTGTGGAGCTGATCATGAAATAAAATGTCAAATCTTTCAAAAGACGTTGCATGCACATGTCAGAACTCAGAAGTAGTAAGTCTATTTTAACTCAAAACATGGATATTATTTTACAAATGGATCAGAAAGTACTTTTTTTTTTTTTTAGACATTTTTATGTGCAATCTAGTTATTTTTTTAGGTGTATAAATAATATTTATACTAAACATTTTTTTTTTTAAATAAAAATTTTAATTTGGCTCTGGATTTCATGTTCAGATCTTGTGCTCCACCTTCACATCCAGCCACTGGTCCAGGTAGTACAGCTCTAAAACCTGTTATCCATACTTCTTTAAATCACAGGTTGTAGAGAATATTCAACTTTTGTTCAATATGTCCCCTATAGAAGAATCACCTGCAGGAAACTATAATAAAATGCTTTTTCCCAACAGCCTGAAGCCAGAGACGTAAAATTCAACAGATTGAGCCACCTGTTTCCCCCCCCCCGTCTCCCTTCTCTTTTTCTGTCTCTCTACACGTCCTCTTCTCCTCTCTCTGTCCCTGCTCCCACTCTGACAGGGATACTGAGTTACTGCCAGAAGTACACTGAGGGGGTGGTGGTGAGTGTTGTGGGGGGGTTGCCATGTATCTGCAGTCTGGCTGCAATGGAGGGTCCCACACTCTCCCTTCCCTTCCCTCCTTTCCTTCCTCTCATTTTCACACTCTTGGTTATGATATGATTGTTCGCTTCTCACCTCAAGTGTGCGCAGATGTAGACATCCGGGTGCAGTCTGATGAGTTTTTCTGACGAGCAGGAGTGGAGGGGGAAGTGAAGAGGGATCATTTAAGAGAGGGAAAGAACAATGTGGGATTTAAGGGGAAAGCTAGGAAGGATGGGGGGTGGGGGGGGGGGTCCATAAACAAAAACAGAGGAGGAAACTGAGGGAACGTGTCTGCTGAATATGTACGTTTGGTTTGTCTTTTGGGTGAGTGCGTGAGCTGCAGAGGTGCCCTACTTGGCAGCTCTTGGACCAGTTCTGATGGGTCTCCTCCACTAACATGCTGTCATTTCCTTTAGCTGCCTGACGAGGAGATGAACAACATAGACCCGATCAGGTAAGGTTCTTCTCCCTCCATCACGCTCTCTCTCTCTCTCTCTCTCTCCCTCTCCCTCTCCCTCTGTTCTGCTCATATCTTTTCAGCGCTCCATCATCACGCCACCGCGTTCTCCCTGTCTTCTTCCTTTAAGCCTCTTCCCTCCCACTCTTCCTTTCTGTCTTTCCACTCTTGCACAGTCTCCCTTTCTCTCTCTCTTTTTCTCTCTGCCTCCTCTGCCTTTCCCTTTTGGCATATAGCTGCTGCTGTTGCTGGAGCGGTGTGGCGCGGTGTTGGCGGCAGCTGTGCATGTGTTGGGGTTTTCTCTGAGCTTTAAGGGAGAGCTGGGTAAGCCAGTCCAGAGAGCACATAGAAGTAGAGGGGCGGGGGGGGGGGCTTCCTCCATCCCCGGCGAGACTCGGAGCCAGCAGGATTTTTATCTCCCCGTCTCCAGGATGAGGCTGTGCGTGAGCAGAAGGTACCGCTTTGCCTTTCGCATCTTCGATTTGGGTTGCAAAGCCCTTTTGATTTTCAAATGTCTTTATTTATGCGCTCATTTTTGTGTTGCGTGGCTGCACTTGATGCATTGTTAATCTACATGCTGTATGTTTTCTGATAGTTTTTGGGTTTTTTTGTTTGTTTTTTTTTTTTTTTAAATAGATTCTCCTGGGAGTTCTCCTGCTGCTATATCTCCAATTGATCAGTCTCAAGGGGTTTTTGGTTAGTCTTGCATTAATACGGGTTGTAAAAATGTCACTTATGTGCGTTTCTGCATGCTTTTGCAAACTCACCTGTCGGAATACCCCGATTAATGACCCTGCATGATAAAAAAGCAAAATATATAAATCTGTTTGAATCTCACTTTTATACTGAGTGAGAGCTGATAACAGTTCAAATAGACTGATGAACTCTTCATGACACCAAGTGTTATTTTTCTGATTAATTTGACATTTAAGGAAAAAAGGACATATTATCCAGGAGCCTTTAATCCTTGTTTCTTTTCTCACTCACCTTTCTATTGGAGACAAGTTTTAATTAATACAATTACTAATGAACCATTATTAATCCTCCACAGTTGGAAATGGATCCCTAGCTTTTCTATTCTTGTTCGATTACTGGTGGTGTTATTGCGATTTCAGGCAGATTATAATTTAAAAGCTGTTTAAGCAGCCAATGAGGGGTAATTAATCTTGACGGGAAGGGGAAGGGAAGAAGGGGGGCGGGTTCCCTAATGTGTGGCATCAATTGTCCTCACCTCTTTGTCACAGCTTCAATTGAATTATAGCAGCATCGACAGAGATAAGAGTCCTGCATCTTTCCACCTGTAGCCCAGGAAGAAGGCGAGTTAAGGTTAATGAGGAAGATGGACCTACCTCAGCGTCTGACCCCACCTTTTTATCCCAGCTCGAACCCACTGCACCCGCCACACACTCCTCCTCAGATGAACTAATCTCCAAGACGGCTTCCAGCCCAAATGATGAAATGCTCTGAAATCTTTTCCCAGTGCCTTGCTCTCTGCCTCTTTCGTAATTCCTGTCCCTCCCTCGGCCCGGCTCCTGTGTTCGGAGGCCCGTGGCAGAGATAGAGATGTAAATTTTAAATGGGGACGCACTTGAACTTCGGAGCCTCGGCGCACAGGCGGTTTTGTGACTGTTTAAACAGATTTAAAGTTTGAAAGACTTTAAAATTCTGACAGGATGAAAAAGGGCATGAAAAAGAGAAGCGCATTTGGAAAGACTGTCAACTTGAGTAATTAGCTGACAGTTGAGAAAAGTGACGCTTTTGAGAAAAATCTGACTTTTGACTGATTAAATTTCTTTTCTTAAAAATAGTAACCTAGTTTTTTATAATATAAATTTCTAATCCCCTTTTTCTCTTATAAGCTTTACTTAAATGCTCTTTCAAATAAATCAAATTTTTGTGGTTAGTTTCAAAGCTTAGGCAATACTTGTCCATCAACTTTAAAAAATAAAAAGGCACAAACCATTATTTATACAGGATTTCTCTTTTCTTCTTTTTTTTTTTAAGATAAAAATCTGAAAAGTGTGGCCTGCATAAACATTCAGCTCCCTGAATCTATACTTTGTAAATTTACCTTTCGCTAAATCTGAGCCCGCAAGTCTCTTGGGTGTGACTGGTACTCTCCCTGGTGTAGACACTCAGCTTTGCTGATGTGCCATTTTTGTTTTCCATGTTCAGACTTCAGATGATGGATTTAGCAGGGCTCCATGAGAAACGCAAGGCTTGATAAATTGTTTTAGAACCTTTTGACTGTTTAAGAAACAGTCAAAAGTCGTATTTTGACTGTTTTAAACTTTTCAACAGCCAATGAATGACCTGTCTGGTGCGTTGCTTGGACTTTATGATGCTGTTTGTTCAGTGAAGTTCTCTCTCAAAACTCTTGTGCATATATCAGAGCAGCTGGCTTTATGCTGAGGTTAAGCCACACACATCTATTTGCAGCCATCCAATGGACCGGTGAGCCCCGGACTCCACTTTATTGTAAAGAAGATGAAAGTCACTCATAAATTTTCTTGCACCTCACAATTTTACGCTCGTGTGTGTGTGCGTGTACACAACAAACTGAGAATGAGGTTTATATTTGTGCAAAGCGCTGTACAGGTTTTTAAACTATCCCAGTGGATTGTTGACGTAGAGCTCCATGACAAAAACAGTGTAGATGCTTATTTGCAAAGATGTTACTAACAGTAGCATTCTTCATCCAGGTTCCTATTAAGTTTGAGTGATGAGGATTGCTGTCCAGGCCATTTTCCAGGTGTTCACTCAGCTTGATATCTGGTGACTGAAAAGGCCACAGCAAGGTGTTCAAGTTATTTTCACACTCATTAAGCCTTTCCGTGTATCCCTCCTTTTGTGACATTGCTTTTTATTAAGTTTAGATTGTTTTCCCTCAAAAACAGGAGCTTTCACTTTCTTCTCCTTCACTTTCCATTTTGCACAATGTCTGAGGAGTCGGGTGTAGAAAATGTAAGGAAGTGCCCTTTCACACTTTTGGGCACACAACAGGAAATTGTTCTTGTCGGATTCATTCCCACTACAGGGAATACTCGGCTCGGTGATGCAGAAGGCTGGCCTGAGTATGTAGGAGGCATGAGGTGGTTCAAGAAATCTGCTGCGATCTCTCTCTCTCTTTTGTCTTTCCTGGTCATTATTTTCATCGTTATCTGCATGCGAAAGAGTCTATTAAAGTTAAACAATGCTGGATCTCACATAAGTGTTCAGTCTAGCATCACTTCCATTTTACACACTTGAGCTAATGGTGTAAAGTTCTTGTTTTCAGCCCAACTGAGTGAGACATTTGTATTCACAGCCTACAGACAGGATCAATTAAACATCACGCACCGTTTGTACGAGAGAGCTGACAATGTAAAGAGAGAATGTTCAAATCAGTCAGACCAAACGTTCTGACCAAATGTTCAAAGAAGCTGGTTCAGCATACCAGCTTCTTAAATTGTGTCTTTTAAACTAAGGGACAGCTCTGTGACAAAATCTTTGGTGAGAGAAATGCAACAGATTCCTCTGACACCTCTGAAAAATGAAAAAAAAGACACTTGGGTAAAAGAAAAGAAATTTTCTAACTCCTATATAGGAAGCTAATTCACAATTTGCCTCTAAAGCCAGATATTTAGCATATTTTATTTCATTTTATCTATGAAAAAACTTAAATGAAATCACTGACACAGATCAAACTGTTATCCTCAGGCAATAGCGTGACTAATATTATTTGTGATGTTTTGCTTCCATTCAGTGCATGTTTGAATCTTGAAATAACACTTTGCTGGCTAATGTCATAAACTAGAGTAACTGCAACAATTTAAACTCCAAAACTATAATGTCTTACCACCACAGGTTGGTAAATGGGTAGTCTTGGGGCCTCTTGACGTGCCATATCTTCCTTAATGTCTACATAATAAATTTAGTCAGTGCTAAAGTCACACAAAAGCTGCAGGTCCCACTGGATACTGCCGTCCACCACCCTAAAGCTCGACCCCTTAAATCTACTGGTAGTTAAAGCATAGCGTCTTTACGACTCGCAGAGCAAGCGCCAAGACTTGAGGGATATTTTGTGTTGAATTGAGCTGTAAATTAGAAAAAAAGTTATTGCAATTAAAGTGTAAGTAAACCCCCAGTGAAAACAAGACCCTGTCCCCAGACAATTTTTGGGAAATTCCACCAAAGCAGGCAGTGTCAAGAGACACAGGTTTGGGGATGAGTGTCACTGTTGCCACTTTAGCAACTTTGCTGGTATATTTAGTGACTTTTCAGACCCCTTTAGAAACGTTTTTCCTAAAAAGCACCTAGTGACATAAGTAGTGACTTTTTTCTGGAGATGCCACGTAAAGTACCAATGGCTCTGCAGTAACTGTCCTGAGGGAGCAGCAGGTTTTGTTCGTCCTGCACCAAACCACCTGCAGTCAGAGCAGAGAGGAGACCCATTCCCTTCTGTGCCCACATTGAAAATGAAGCTGAGTGTGTTCAATTTAATTGTGTAATAGTCATGCACAGTAATAGTTGCTCAATTATTGTGCACATATAGATATTCTCCTAAAAAAGCCAAGCCTCCATTTTACTTTCTTAAATATTCATGTTTGAGGTCTTTGAACATTTTGGATTAATTAAGAGCATTGTAGTTGGTGATTAATAAAAATAATCTTCAAAAGTAAGACGATGTAAAGCTGAAAACCAAGATTGTTTGGAACTGAATGGAAAAATTACAAACATGCAACACAATAGAGTGAATTAACCCAGACTTGGGACAACTCATCGATCTGCATCTTGCTATTTATTTTTATTGGATATTTTGGCTTCATTCGCATTACCCTCTGGCTTGATATTGATGAAAATGCTTTTTTTGTGAACTTGAGGACTTAACATTTGAAAGTGCCACTGAGGAGAGCCTGGACTGAAGAGAGTGAAACGTAGTTGAGGCCTTCTGTTGTTGTGCTCAGTGTTTCTCTGTCAGATTTATGCTCTTTTTCTGCCCTGTGTGGTCTGAGCACTTTGCCTCTCCCTCCCATTCGGCTTGTGGGTCTCTCCCTCCCGAAGCCCTGACAGCTCCTCTGGGGGTCATTAACTATCATCCCAACCCCATTATCCCTCCTCCCCTTTGTCCTGTTCAGCACCAGAAATAAGATGGCCCAGGTCAGACCTATCCCTCACGGCGATAAAGCTGCCTAAATAGTTTTGCTGCACATGACAGCTGCTTTATCTCATTCTTGTAATGTATTTTAAACTGTACATATTTTTTTTCTGTGACACTTTGGTAAACATCTATTATTAAATATCTAGATTCCATAAAAAGAGAGTTATTTGTGTTTGAAGAGATGCAAAGAGTAGGCTAATTGGACAACAGGGAAACTCTGAATCTGTTTAGAGTTTGAAGCCATTTAAGGCTGTTTTTATACTATCCTAGAATGTTTGAATGGAAAATATATTTTAAAGCAAGTTAGGCGAAAATCTAAAGAGATCTCAAAAGAACGCTTCAAAGTCTGCAAAGCTAAAAACTTTCACATTTGTTTGTGTTAACATGGTGCACAAAATGGGAAGCAAATTGATTTTAAAATAAGAGAAAATAATGTTTTCATTGTGATTTTGTCAGTGGAAAATCCTCATAAATGTTATTGCATACGGTTGCACCCCAAATTATTTAGACCCTTTACATGTACATGTTCAAAGTTGACTTTTAGTTTTGCCTGAATGTTTCTTCTGAGTGGAAGTGGTGTTAATCATTTGAGTGTCCCTGCCAGAGTCCAGACTTGAATATAGTGAAATATCTGTGGAGAGAGCAGAAAATGAAGAAGATGATGAGGACCTCTGTAAGACTTGACAAATATTTTCAAAATACCAGTGAAAACATGCAAAGAATTTAGTTGCTGTAGGGTCGATAAAGATTTTTCTTCCAATTAATTAGAAGGGCAAAATATTTTTTACAATAAATAAAAGCAATTTTTTTCACCAAAACGGATCCTACTTTTTATGTTATACTTTGACAGATGTCTGCTACCTATTTGAAGCAAACTTCTTGGCTGAAGGCAAACAATCTTAAATGTGAATCAACCACGGGTGTGAATAATTTCAGGGTTAACTGCAAAGTTGTTCCAACCTTTCACTTTGGTGCTTTGAAAGCTGGCTGCTTATCAAAGAAGAAATAAGCAAGAATCCCCACTAGAATCACATTCAGCAGTGTGGAAAACTTTGGTTTGCTTTGGTTGTAAGGACTTTCTTTATGGGGTATGAGATTTATATAGGTGGGGTGAGACAGAGGGAACCAGAAAATCAGCTGGAGTCTCACTTGAGAAGAGTGAGAGTTGGCTACTCTATTAATGGGTCTGTATGTTAAATATGAAGTTAGTATGCAATACAAGAGGAAATTAGGACAAGTTGGCATTTAATTCTTTACTGGGACATGTTTATCTATTTTACTTCTTTTACCGTCTTGCAGCGTACCTTTAGGGTAAACACGCTTAGATGGCCAAACCTAGGAATGTTAAAAGCTCAATGGCTGATTTCAGATTAGTTTGAGACCCATCAGCTGTTTTGATCTAGAACTGATGTTCAACACTCAGGAGCACACCAGGCCAACTGAGTTATATACAGACATGAAGCGCTTGAATTTCTAAAAAATTTTTTTTCTGTTTTTATTGTTTATTTGTACACCTTAAATTTCTCTCTATTCTTCAAATTTATAATGAATATCAATGTGCTCAAATATGTCGGGAAATACACACTTTCAAGGAGTACAATTTTGTAAACCCACAAGCAAAAGTTTTCTCTCCTTTTAAAAATGTATGAAAGTGATTTTGATC
>CAEGAE010006973.1:0-30141 GCA_903067095.1 Girardinus metallicus
ATCTGCGTATCGGTGTATGAATGTGTGAGCGTTTGTGTGAGCGAATGGGTGAATGACTATAGTGTAAAGCGCTTTGAGTGATCGGAAAAAGCGCTATATAAGTTCAGTCCATTTACCCAATCGATGTATACATAATCCCCATACAATACTTTGACTTATTCAAATTTTCCAAATAATAAATTGTCGCAACAAAATAACACTATGCTACAATGAACTATCTAAAGCTATTATAACCCTGGACTGAATGTGATCAAGTGCTACACAAGTCCATTTACCACACTCTCAATTGTCACAACTTGTAAAGCTAGCTAGGGAAGACATCTGATCTGCTTAAAGAAATAGAGACAAGTGCAATAAAACTAAAACTGACGACATACCTGCCTTGACACACGATACAGATGATGTAGCCATTTCAGTCAAGGGAAAATGAGTGATGAATAATTGAGCTTGTCAGACTGTTCCACCATAGAGTCAGACCACCCAGAAAGAAGGAAGAGCTGTCACTCATTTCATTAGGGGGAGGGGTAACACTGGAATATTTGGTTTCTTTTTGGATTACTGCTTAGATTTTTACTTTTATATATATATAAATACATATCATTGACTTCATTTATATGCAAACAGATATTTAATTTCCTAAATGTCGTTAACTGAAGCTACCGGACAGGCTAGAATCATCTGCTTAAGCCGCAAATTTGTGAGTAACGTAATAACAGCTACGTAATCTGGGTGTTCTCAAATGAAAGAGCGAGTGTTAAATTTAATAAGAACTGCACTGGGATGCTGCCTAATCATCACCACGATGATGAACACGCACACATCAGGTTCAGGCAGCCTGAGCGAATGCACGCGCGCGCGCGCGTGTGTGTGTGTGTGTGTGTGACTCTCGGGGGCAGGATGTCTGTCAGCACAGAGGCTTGAGCTCGAGCTTGCTGTAATCCCTCCGTCAGTGAACAGCCCTCCCGCCAGTAACACACACACCGACCACTGACCAACCAATAAACCAAGCCTGCCTTTAAACATCAGTCCAAACATGACCTGCAGCCACAGATCAGACCACCGCAGCCTCCGAGCATCTGGCTAATCTCGCGGAGATTTGAGAGAAATGAAGGTGAACAGCGTTCGTCAGACGTAATGACGGATGGAAAGATCTGTGACTGCGTGTGGCGAAATATCGAACGCTTCTCAAGACTGGACGTCAAACACAGTCAAGCTAGCATCAGGTTGTAAAATCTCAAATCGAACTTGCTGGAATATGAGGTTAGCTTGAGCTATCATTATGAGAAATGCAGATAAAGCTCATATAGCATCACTATTGCCATACCAGTAGAAAGGTAAAAACCAGCCCTTTCTTCTACACTTTGCTTGGTTCAGAGGCTGTTGAGAAACTATTGCTAGAGGAGCAGACTCTGTTCAGATTTAAAATTTTACCCAATCGCTGTCCATTGTCTTTTTGTATCAGTAGTTAATAGCTATATAAATGTACCACTATTTATTCTATGCTAGCCTGGTAGACACCAGATCCTTGTTGTACCCTTTGCTTCATACAGAGGGTCTGGACTCTTCTTGAGAAACAATTGCTTCCTGGAGGCGTGAACTTAAATGTTTAAGTTTGAAATGTAACCCAATTGCTAACGTTTGACCATGATGTATGTAATGCGCCAATTCGACGCTATGAAGCTTACTGGAAAATTACCTGTGCTGTAAACAACCATCCTCCACTTTTGGAAAGAAGTGCCGATCCAAACGAGGCGTCTGACGATGTTAATTCAATATTTAGAAGCGTGGCCAACACGGACTGAACGGCTTCATTCGCATCCTGTGGTGCCAATAAGATACAATTCTAAAACAGTGCAGAAACTCGATGACATCATTCACAACTTTTCCTTCTGTAAACTGATTGGTTTATTTGAAATTCTTCCAGAAGAATCCAAGTCAATGGGAGAAAACCCAGACAAGAGATGAGAATTGAGCGGGATTGTGTTGGAATGGATTGGCCGGGCCATCACATCAGTTCATGTAATAAAGATATCATCTAGAACTGTTTAGAAAGCAGTATTTATTGGTCAGTGTAATCCAGGATTCCAACTATATTATCAATATATTGGATGAAGATTCTCTGGATTAGGCGTTGACATTTGAAATAGATTGCATTGTCCAAGTTATTGATGGTAATGAAGAGAGTTGTAAGTACTTTAATGACAAGTAATATTCAGATTAAGGAGGAAAAGCTGGATTTGTGTGCAATTTGTTTTGTCATCACATTGCTTAATAAAAATATCAGCATCGCCCAGTTCCTATTTTTGCACAGCGGTTGTGAACTACATGATCACACGTGATGAAAAGAAAAATCACATGTTGATATATTTATAGCAAATTGTGGAAAATGTCCGAATGGAAAATCTTCCACCTGTGAGGCACTGGAAAACCTTCCACATGTTTTAGTTATGATGTGTTTTAGAGTAATTTGTGACTTTCAGAGTGCTGTGAAAAAAGTATTTTTGCCTTGCTTCTCTGTGTCAAAGTGTTTCAGATTACTATTTTCCCATGATTTAAAAAAATTCAAGTCATAGAAAAATAGTCATTGCAAATGTGAATAATAATAATAAGTTCATTTATTAAGGTTGAAATGTTTTCAAACTATTTCTGCGTAGAAGAGCAATAAATCTCCACCACGTTTTTTGGAAAGGTGAGTTTATTTTCCCAATACACGGGCGTGATTACTGACAGATCTGTGGAGTCAAGAAATTTCTAAAACAGAACCAATTTGAAAACATGAAGTAGGCTAAAATATCGTAGTAAAAGTAAAGCGTTTAACTTTGACTTTTAATTTGCTACTTCCTCTAATTGATTGAACTATGGAGTCCTCTAGATATTATCTGATCAGTTAATCAACTGCTGCTCCCAATTATGAAAATTTAACTTGTTGCTACTATATCTACACATTATAACTGTCTAAAAAAAAAAAATAATAATAATAATAAAAAAAATAACAGCAAAAATCCTTCCAGTATTACAGCAATATCTTTTGGGAAGTACTGTACTCTCTTTTTACCAAGACGCCCTCCCATGTGACTATCCCACTCAGCACCTTCAGACTAGCCAGCAGCAATTAGCTGGCTAGTCTGGCTAGTCTCAGCAGATGGTGGAACTCCACATCTGTTGAGCTCATTATGCGAGCTACTTCTCAGTGCAGCGCTGGTAAAAACGTTAATAGAGGAGCCATGTCGTGATGACTTCCTGAAGGTAGAGTTTCAGAAAGAGCATGAGCTTCTTAAAGAGACAGGGGCCCAATTTCAAGGCGTTAAATTACAAAGTCAAATTTCTTTTAAATTGTATTTGATATCTGTAGCATTTTTATAACAATTGAAGGTAACATGTTTATTTGATTGTGCTATAAAATGATACTGGAAAACACATAATACTGTCCCTTTAAGATTTCAAACTAATACACATTTTTGAGACTTACGTAAGTCTTTCATACTTACTGATGTTATCCATGCATTGTGTGGAAGCTTTAGTGAGCCATTTTCCCCCTCCATTCAACAGACCAAATTAATGGACAGGTAATTGTTGGAACATTTCACTGCATCACCCTCAGCCATAATGCCACAGAGTTCAGCTTCTCTTCGAGTTTCTAACATTCTATTAGATTTTGAACTTGCTGCAGGGATCTGCTTCTATCCAGCTACAAAACAGGCTCTGTTACATTCAAACGCTTCAGGAAGCGTAGCCTGGCTTTTAGCTGGCATTCCTGCTCATCCCAGAGGCCTTCGGTCGGGGGAATGAGGTTTGGGCTCCGAACAATCCAAGCAACCTCTTTTGCGATGAACTGGGAAAACTATTCTCCTTATGGACCCGCAGTTTAAGTGAAGAAGGTGGGGGGAGAAAAAAAAGTGTTTTTCTTTTTAGAACGGCTCAATGGCAGTGAGGAAGCAAAATATAGTGTAGTTCAGATGTATGCTGTTTTAACTTTATAAACAAGTAAGAGTTCAAGCTTGAAACGCAAACTCATCCAACTTCCAACCCCTCCACCCCAATGGCCTTTGACTAATCCTATAAGAGTGAGGCTATCCAAACACACTCTCCCACATACTGCCACAAGCAGTCACACACGAGAGCACACACTAATCTGTCTATCCTAACCCAATAAGACCACTGACTTGACCAGCAGCCGAAACTCCAGGGGGGTCCGAGCTCACAAACATCTCTGCCAAAGTCATCGCCTTCAGACCCATACACACAATTCACACATGAAAGGCTCCTTTAAAACGGAGCGAGGCACTGACTGCTTCATATTAGTGCTTAATTAAGTTAAAAGAACTCTCTCCACCTTGCTTGCGCTGCAGTCCAATAACTCAATTGAAGGGCCTCTTTCCTTTCATGGCTCGGAGCTGGCGTTGCTGCAGCCAGGTATCACAGGCTGTTTAAAAGCAGGTTTTTGGCATCACGGCCGCGGCCCCGGCTGCCGCCTCTGGCCATTGCCGATGTCTTAACCGTGTGATTGAGTTAGTGAAACTATTAAGTGCACCTCTTATCCAAAAAAGCATTTCCCTGACTTTGTCTTCATTGGCCCCCCACTTTTTGTTTTCCTTTCATACCACCTGCTGTGTTTGAGCGGAGACCTCTCCTGCTTTGTGCCCTCGCCTGCTGTGGTTCAGGTTTTACCCCTCGGCCAAAAACTTTATCCGCTCCGCTGCCGAGACAAGCGGGGTCGAACTCTTTGTTCTCAGCAGTCCTTTAAAGCTTTGGATGTGATGGGAGCCATTCCTCTCCATTTAAAGTTACTTGTTTATGTTCTAACATGATCATAAAAGATAACATTCTGAGCTATCTCTAAAACGAATGAAAAAGGCTCTATGTGACTGAATGGAAACTCCTTGCACATGTGCCATACATCCAGTAAAATACCAGTCAGGACTGCTGTTGTTCCTAAAGGAGCAGTATTGAGTATTTTACAGGCACATAATGACATTTCACAGCAGAATCAACTATGTTGCCTTCAGTTGTACATGTCAAATACGACATAAAAGAAACTTGACTTTGTAATTCAGCACCTTGAAATTGGCTCTCTGTCTCTTTAAGAAACTCTTCTTCTTTCAGAAACTCTGCCTTCAGGAAGTCATCACAACATGGCTCCTCTTTTTACCCTTTAAAAACATTTTTATCGGCGTTGCACTGAGAAGTAGCTCATCTAATGTGTATTCTCGCTAATTGCTGCTGGCTAGTCTGAAGGAGCTGAGTGGAAGAGTTGCGGGGGAGGGCTGCTCTGGGTGAGGGAGCTTGGAAGCTTGGTAGCTTGGTAGCTGCGTCTCTGAGGAGGAGCTTTGTCTTCGAAGATGGTGCTGGTCCAACCAGGCATTTTGACCAGCTGAATGGTTGCCATGGAGATTAAACATTCATGAAAGAATCAAGGCAACACTCCAAGTATGTTTTTGATGAAGGAAAAACTTTATAACATGATGTAAAGCTCAAAAAAGGTGATTTTACATTATACTGTCCCTTTAATATAAGGTAAAATATAAATACAGTGGACTTCTGATGATTCAGTGGCTCAGTATTCAAGGATTCACCTATTGACTGATTTTTCGGTGGAAAGTGACTCAACGTTACTTGCAGAAAATCTGTCTATTCGCTGATATTTTTCTTAGAATATATCTAAAATATCCAGAACAAAATGCATCTTGGAAAGCTGGGGTGAAAAATGGGCAGCATGCTATTTAATACACTTGGCAGCTGCATTTATTTTTTGATTGGTGCGGAAATAAAGAAGACTACTTTAGACTAATATCTACAGTAGACTGTACTGTCTTAGCCCTAAGACGATTTCCATTATGCGTATTGATGCATATTGAGGTATATATGGGAGTGAGCTATTAAAATAGGCAGCTGTCAGTGCTGTTAGAAGGAGCCTTAAAACGCCTGTTTTAAGGCTCCTTCTATAGACGTTCACTATTCATGGGCAGTTGTGGTCCCGCAAATACAAAATGTAAAAAAAGAGACATTTGTAAAACACTGAATATACCTTCAATACTAACATATATTTCTCTTTCTATGTTCCTCACCAAGTACAAATACAGGGCTATATTTTCTCTGCTTAATCAATCGGGGGTCAGGTCACTAAGTATGGAGACACTGACTTTCCCCTTCCCTCTCCACTTGATCCAGCTCTTTTGGGGGAACCTCAAGGTGTTCCCAGGCCAACCGAGAAACATAGTCCTTCCAGCGTGTCCTGGGACTCCTCCTGGAGGGACGTCCCCAGAACACCCACCTTGTCCAGGAGGCATCCTAATCAGATGCCTGATCCTCCTCAACTGGCTCCTCTCTACTCGGCTTAAGAGTTTGTACAACGTTTAGCCCTTTGTGTCACCCTCCCATCCATCCATCCATGTTCTGTTCACCCTTGTCCCTTAATGGGGTCGGGAGGGTTGCCGGTGCCTATCTCCAGCTACGTTCCGGGTGAGAGGCG
This sequence comes from Girardinus metallicus, assembly GCA_903067095.1. Classification (NCBI taxonomy): domain Eukaryota; kingdom Metazoa; phylum Chordata; class Actinopteri; order Cyprinodontiformes; family Poeciliidae; genus Girardinus; species Girardinus metallicus. Next base: position 6,470 of record CAEGAE010006973.1, read on the forward strand.
GGGTACACCCTGGACAGGTCACCAGTCTGTCGCAGGTGTCACCCTCCCTTCCTTCATCAACTACCTTGCGTTTCACCACATTATATTTCCTTCATCTCTTTTTACTCACATAAACAGCCTTAGCTACCACTTGTCAGTTCTCTCCTCTTTATCTTTATCCCCTAAAGTGACAAATCTCCGCTCCGCACTTTCACTTAATGGCTGATAACGTAACAACCATTGTCAGATCTCCAGAGACTGAAGTGGTGAAGCTGATCAGATGACAAAGACGTATAGAAAAACAGATGAAATCTCCTAGAAAAGTCCTCCTCTTTCAACAAATGTTTTATCAGCCACAGCGGAGGAAAGGAGAAGGCTTTTCAGCTGCCGTGGAGATGAGTTACTCAGCATGTGTGAGAGATCTCCAGATAAAAGAGGGCTAGTATTTCCCTGATGTTATTTTCTCTTCTACCTCGTTGTTTTTTTATTTTATAGGTCTTTATCCATCAACATGTATCTGACTCCATCCTGCTAAGTCCATGTCCACCTACCACAGAGGTTTTAGGTAACGTTTTATCTGGCTAACATGCGGGCGATAAATCTTCCCCCGCGCTCGCGGCGTCTCCCACGGCTCAATTACATCGCCTTTGGCAGGGCTTTTTATTTTGTATCCCCGAATTACTGTGTTGAAGAAATCTAAATCCCTCACTCATCTCACTCCGGTATAAGTCCAGTGAATGTCTGTGTTCGTCCAAGCTCCCTGTATTTCATCCCGCAGGTTCACCAGAAATGCTAAATGAGTCGATGAAAGGGGGGGGTGCCGTGTACATTTGAGCATCGAACCAGTCAAAATGGTTTTAGGTGTTGAATTCTGCGTTAGGTGGGTTGTGCGTTGAGAGGACCGAAGGCTGCAGTCTGCCGGTGGGAAGAGACTGCGGTGGGGATCCCCCATGCAGAGCGCCACTGACTGGCAGAGGGCCTCATACCAAAGATGTCTCTTTCCCTGCTGGAGCAGAATATGGATTTACACCAGTGATTAACCACCCATATCGCATGGGAGCATAGTGTGTCTGATTTGTAAAAATAAATTGTGTGTGACAGCGCTGTGCTTTCACGTCTTCTTATAGTTGTGGGTGTTTTTTTTTCTCCTAGTTGGTTAGAAAGGAGGATCTTTGCTCAACGGCGATGGATAAGAAAAGTGAGGCAGAAGGTAAGAGACAGGGATGTCCAGTACTAACGAGGAGCCATAACTCATGTCGCAGAGGAGAGCTGTGATTTACAACCCTTTGAGCATCGCTCGGGTTAAGTGTTTTCATTCCCAAACCAGCTGAAACTCGACCTAAGGGCTGCGTAGACAGGTTGATGTGTCTGCGGCATAATTTACGGCCCCGATCATTGTCTTTGTTATTTTTGCTCTGCACCACGTGTCTGCTTCGCCATCTTCTCTACGGCTTACTTGTCACCGCTGTAGCTCAAAAGTGTCAAAAGACTTTCTGTTACATATTCTCGTGTCGGACCATAAGATTGCAGATTGAGATGAGATTAGATGGGGCAGGACACCGACAAGTATTCCTGGCTGACATTTGGGGTTTTTATTGGAGCCGGTGACCCTTTGCACTTGAGCCTTCGCAGGTAGGAGTCGGTTTTGCGTTGACGTAATGGATCGAGGAGATTTGTCTGATAGGATGTTCATGTGTTGCTTGTGAAGCTCTCTCTTTCTTTTTTTCACTGCCCTCATGCATAAAATGCAGGTGGCCACACATCTTGGCCACACTTCAGCCATCCGGTTAGTGACGCTTTTTCCATGAGCTGTCAGTGTGGCTCGACTTCCAAATTTCCACCAGACTCTCGTTCAACGTGTTTATCCCACAACCAAGCACATTACCATAATGATTGATGGGAGAGGGGCTTTTGTGTAGCCCGCACAGAGCCTTTTCAGTTTGATATTTTTTTTCTTTGAAAGCTTTATGTGGAATCTTTGTGAAAGAAATTAAGCTTCAAACATTTGAAATATGAACTGAAACGTTGGGTTTTGGAGTAATTTTGGAGTAACTTTAGACGTGGAGGGAAGTTGATTAAAAAAAATTAACATTTATTTTAGAAAAAAAAATCTACACATGATGACAACATGTGTATCAGTGCCATTTACTCTGATACCTCAAAATAAAATCCAGTATCAGCAAGACTAATGTATAGCACAGCTGCAAATCTACCTAAACATTAGTTAAACATTAATTAAGTACTGATCAGAGAAACGGCCAAAACGTAAACAGGTAACTCTGATAAAACTGCAGAGTTAGCTGCAGACTCCACAAATCTGACCTTTATGAATGACTTGTAAGAGGATCATTGCTATAACAAGCCATAAAAAGTTATCATCCCAGTTTTTACAACATGCAGGAAAGATCTACCTGGATGTGATCACAATTAAGTGCATCAGAGGACTGGAGGGAAGTTGAGAAAACAACAGCAAATGTAAAAATAATTAATAAAAAAAAAAGCCATTATTTTATCATAAAATCTGTTTTTAAATCTTTATTTTGAAACATAAATGAAAACAAGTTATTGACATGTTATTTGCAACGCTCATCTTTCTGATTGGCTGCCAGTCAAACTGATCAAGGTGGGGGTGCTGCGGTGGTGAAGGGGTTAAACACAACCCACATAAGGAGGCCTTAGTCCTCGACAGCGCTGTTGTAGGTTCGAATCCTGGCCTGTTGGGATTTGCATGTCTTCCCTCTCTCTCCTTACTTTTCTGTCCTAGCACTTTCAAATGAAAGCCACTAGAGCCAAAAAAATTATCAAGCTGCTTTGCTTCTCAAGCTAGCGTAGCGTAGCTAGCGCAAGTCTCTAACCATCAAAGAATCAAAGGAACTGTCCAGCAGCCTTGCTGTGGAGGAGAACTCATGGTCGACTACAATTAAAAGATATGAGGCAGAAGTTATTCTAAAGAAAAATAACAATTTTTGAATAGAGAACAAAAGGTAAAAAAAAAAAAGCATCTAGAAATTGATGTTTATTTACTTATTTTGTGGCATTGTTTGTGAGTTTTTGCACAGGGAGTTCCTGACCAGAACATAATGCTGTTTGGGTGAAATGGCGTGTAAAAGTTTGGGAGCTCCTTGGGGAAGAACACACATCCTCTGTGATGAGACATCATGCTGTGGAGTTTTCCTTCATCCCTCCTCACAGATCTGGACTAAACGCAAGGCAATCCTGGGACAGAGACGTCGAAAGATGGTTTAAAGGTTGTATCATCATCAGAGGCTGAAGAGGCTGCACCAGTCGATTGCGGTAAAGCCAAGGAACCGCCAAAAGCCGAAGCAGGCCCGCACTGCGCATGCCATTTCCTGGCTTACACCTCTCACCTGCACTCCTGTTTATTTCTCTCCTCTTATCACCCACACTGTGGCTCTCTCCACCAATTATTGCCTCTCCACATCTCAATCGTCTCCATTCCTCCCGCTCGTTCTACAAGTCTTTCTCTAAATCTCTCCTCACATCTCAGCAGGAGAGCAGAGATGCTGAGTGCCGAAATCATAAATCTGGCCCGGCGTGAAACAGAAGATGGCTTCCCTGGACGGCTGGGAGGTTTTTCATCACTGGAGCCTTTTTAGTGCCCTTCACTACCTCCACCACATGTCACCAAACCCAAGCAGCGCTACGTGTTTATGAGCGTGTATTTGGGACTTGGAAGTGAAAGCGTGGGACTGAACTCCAGGAGGTAGAAATGACCAGAATAAGAGGATAGAGAGGCATGTTTGGAATATTAATATTCTGGGAAGAAATTTAAGATGGTTTCTGAGATGTTCTGGTAGAAGTCCATTGGAAGGCTTCAATGACAACAAATAAACACAATACAGACACCGCACACTCCTTAGGGCCTTTGCCTGGCAGAGGAACAGGCTCATTCCCTAAATTCCACACATCTGATGTGGTGTCAAATGGTCCCGACCATTCAGCCGTGGACCCCCCTCCTCCCAGAGGATGGAAAGGTTATCCAGTTTCAGGAGAAACCCGAACATGGAAGTACAATAAAGTTCTCTGAGACAGCTGCGGTCTAGTCTCAAATCCACAGCAGCCGCTACGCAGTATGGGCCGATCAGAGCCAGTCATCCGATAACACTGTGAAAACGACACAGTTTCCTTAAACATACATACAGACTCATTGAATTTGAGCAGGTGGGGACTGATCGCAACTACCATTTTTAGTTATTTTTTCTCACAAGTTTTGGGTTTTTACTGCCTCTGTTTTCAAGTAAGGTTCGCAAAAACTTCTTATGATTCTGGCATCAGTTTTTTGTTTTGTTTTCAGTGACTAAAAAGATTTCTCTGTCCAAACAGTTTTGCTAAGGACAATCAGTTGGGATTACAGGGGCTGAGACAGATTTCCAGAGGACGAAGAAACCTGATGGATAGATAGGCATCGGACTCCTGTAGCCCTTCACAGATCAAGGAGGAACAGATGGAAATGAATTTGTAGTTCCTTTCCGAAAAAGACCCACTCAATGTGAAAATCAACATTTTATGAATCATGTTGTAATTTTTAGATGTATTTCTTTGGAACTTCGTTTTAAAGTCATGTGACATCCAAGAAGGTTCTCAAAGTGAGAACCGTGTCACTGTGAACTAAAACAACACATTGCAAAAGATTTAATTTATTTCAATTAAAGTCATTCACAGATCTTATGATAGATTCCAGCCCTTTCATGCATGAATTATGATCCTTTATGTCAGGATTTTTTTCCAAAGTGTTTTTGATTTTCTTAAGGCATAAAAAATATGGAAAAACATTTTTTGTAAAAAGAAAAAAAAAATGTCTAGGATTTTTTTCTAGGTGATCAGTTGTAATTTTCTCCAAATACAAAGTTGTTATTTGGAAAATACACCAGTAGTATTGTTCTTTAGGGGTTTCTTGATGTCACAGTATTGTTTTTTACCTCCAAGAGTAAAAGGAGGGACTGGATATTCCTGAGTTGCTTTTTCGTTTGTCTACCTTAACAAAAATAAATCTTGCACTTGCAGAGGATGGCCAGTAGTTGGCATATAGAGATGTTGGCAGTATGATGCACTAGTGTCCACAGCAGTGGTCTGTGAGCATGTCTAACAAGAATCCATACGAAACACAAGAAAATGGCTTTTAGATAGCTGTCCATTGCAGTGACCGATCTGCATGAAAGAGTTAACAACGATACATTCAACTCACAAAAAACCAGCTGCGTTTGTTTTACTGTAGTTCAGTTGAGATTTTCAACCAAGCACAATGAAATGCTTGGTTCAAAATCAAGTGATTTTGAACCAAGCATTTGCTTCAATGCTCAGTTAGCTATTTAACTGAGCTAGCAACAGTTAAGTAGCTAAATATCCCTTTGTTGTCAATAGATCAATTCAAAGCAGATACCAATTTAAGGAAGCTCGGTAGTGATTTTGGTGTGTCCAAATGCAGGGGCTGCATCCTTTAAATTGTTGCGTTGTACATCCATTGTTGTAACTTGTCAAGAGACTGTAGATGTGAATTAGCTTATGCTTATAATCTGGTAAAACATGTCAAATGGTTATGTTTGAGTTTTACGTCGTCCCCTTTTAAATTACAGTTATTATTATTCAAAGTCTGCATTTGAAGGCTGATTACGTCACAGCGAGGCAACAAAAGCTTTCCAAATTCAAAGGCTCGTTCAAATTCTCATAATTGCGTCGTCCTTTTCTCATGACTCGAAGGACGGATCTGGTGTATCCTTCGTAGCCCGCCGTCTTCCAAGACTCATTGCTGGACACACAGGAGATTTTTGTTTTTTCCTCAATAGTAAAACATCTCAGAATACTGTCTCAGATAAAGAGGAGAAGATGAATGAGACATGTGGCCAATGTCGTCATGGTCCACAGAGCGCCATCTAGTTCTGAAACAGTCTTTGTCTTATTTGATGCCATCTCCACATCTGACCCTTTGATATCAGTTTCACTGATCAGAAAGTTCAAATCAGGAGAACAAGCAATCTATTGCTATTCAGAAATCATATAAGCAAAGCCATCATTACCAGGATACATGTAAAAACACATAGAGATGTAGACCTTTAGTCGGGGATACCGTCGTCTGTCAGTGTAAAAGGAAGACTCATTTATATTACGCACTTCTTTGTACATTTCAGCTATACTTCAATAGTTTGCACATGCTCAGAGCAGACCTGCTCTGTCTGACCCGTGACCCTACCAAAAATACTCGGCTGATTCATTTAGGCAGACAGCGGAGGTCAGAGCAGTGTGGGTCATTTCAAGGGGCTGTGCTTAACTCTTAGGCTGCCATACTGCAGGAAGTTACTGAAATTATTCTAATTGTCCAAAATAAATTGGTTAAAGATAAGTTGAAATGTACTTTTTGCAAGTAGCCCTGATTAAGGAGTGCCATCTCTGCCAACCCTAACACTCACTGTAAGTCATTTTGTCAAACTTCCCCTTTTTTTCCTACTAAGAACCAGACAACCCGAGAACAGCTTGTCACTTCAAAATAAGAGTTTGAAAGATGGATAAAGGTTGTCACACCTAAAGGACTCACCTTTATATGTGTATCCCATGATAATAAATTGAGCAAATAGAGAGTCACTAATGTTACCTTCACTTTGATGAAAAATACGACTTCTTCACATCTTTAGATCTCCTGGCAGTCTCAGTGAAGAAACAAAAGATTTTGTGCAGTGATTTTAAGAGCTTTTAGTTTCTGATGCTGCTAAGCTTTGCTAGACCATTGTTCAAATGCTTTTTCCTCACTTTGCATGCAAACACACTTTTCCCTATCTCCTATCAATGCTGAGCCAGCTATGCATTGGTAAGAGAAACATTCTTTACTGATATCTAGTGGAGGAGAAGGTTCTGGTACTTTCAGGACAGTATGAGGTACAGAAGTCTTCAAGGTGACCTCTAACCTCACAATGTGTGCAGCAGCAGTTTACTTTCATGTAAACTGCTGCTGACAGTTTACAGTGGCCAGGTCAATCAAAGCCTTCCTATGCAATTCTCACTACCCTTCAGTCCTCCATCTGTGCTTTCTCCCATTGAACTGGATTTCTCCGGTAGAATTTAAACTGGGCCAATAAAACAGAAGTTGTTGAAGTCTGCCTGTAGTTGAAGCAATGGCAGCAGAGGAATTGAAGGAAGCCATGCTGGCCACGCTTCCAAATATTGAATTAGCATCAACAGCGTCATTCAGATTGGCACTTCTCTCTTCACAGTGGAGGATGGTTGTATACATCGCAGGTAATTTTCCGGTAATCTTGATACTGTCAAACTGGCGTATTATGTACGTCATGGACAAATATTAGTGATTGGGTAAAATTTTAAACCTCAACAGAGCTTCCAGGAAGCAATCGTTAGCTGAGAGTCCAGATCCTCTGGATGAAGCGAAGCGTAGAACAAAGGGCTGATTTTTACCAGGCTAGCAAAGTATAAAATGGCTTTACATTTTTCTTTGGAGTTAAACTACTGATGCAAAAATACAATGGATTCCAGCATGTCTGTCTCTTTTCTTTTTGCAGGAATTGAACCAGGAACCTTAGTAAAGCTATGTTTTCGTATCACTGTCAAAAGATTTTCTCATGGCTTGACATTAAGAAGTGTGTAACTCTCAGGCTCTGCTGTAAGCTTTAGGAGGAGCTGGAAAAGTACATTTGCCGTGGATGAAATATAGAGGCTCCTCCGTCATAGCAGTGAGGAAATTTGTTCTCATCTCCTGCATAAACTCAAGGGCTTGAATTGGGACGGTAGACATAAAAAAAATGTATCTCAGAGACAAGTCTGTGAAAGCAATCCTTGGATTTAAATTTACCCCAGCAGTTGAAGGAAAGGACGAGACTCGAAACTGTCAGGGCTGTCACTGACCGGCTGCCCTTTACCTCCGTCTCGTCTTCGTTTCCGTCCGTGTGTCGGGTCGTTCAACGACATGGGAGCGTCTCCCTCGCCTCCAAACACAGCAGTGCCTTCTATCCTCGCATGTCATGTTTGATGGATACTTTCAGCCCAACTTTCTTTCAGCATCGCGATCTTTACATTGTAGCGTGTCTTTTTCCCCCCCGCACACTCAAACTTGGAAAAAAATCGGATCACCCGTCCCAACGCTCAGTAATCATTAGCCAATTTTTGTCTGTGTTCTGCTGATGTCAAAAAAAAAAAAAGCACAACTTTGCAAATGCGGTGTTTTCAATAAATAAGGAATGAAGTGAAAATCACACAATAATCTTGTTCATGTGATAAGATATTAAAAATCATAGTGGCAACGGACGTAAACAGTGAAATGAGACATTCATAATTCAGCCACGCCGTCAGCGCTCATCGTCACTCGGCCGTCAGAGGAGATGCTGGCGAATTATTCAGGTGTTGGAGCGACAAACCCCGCCTACTTGGGAGGGGCTACGTATGCGGCGTTTGGGGTAATTGTATTCGCCGATTTCACAGAACTGTGGATTCAAAACTTTGGAACGACACACAACTCTTTATTAACCTCTTCCTGTCGTCTTCTTCATCATTTCCTCCAGTAATAACATCCGGCTGTTGATCATCTGACTTGTGTGATGCGAAAAGTGCTTCCATTGCAGTCCTGCGAAATAAATCTGTTTCGATGCGACTGGAAAAACCTTCTCATCCCAGCACAAAAGGTTACAATCGAAAAACTTGATGTTTTTTTCTCAAAATTGCTGTATTTCCATTAAGTGCATTTATTTTCTTAAATTCAAGTTGCTCAATTTTGTGGTGAATGGAAATGCAGCTATCGATAACTGTGTGGATTAAGCCACACACTCATTAGATCAGCAGAACAGCTGATTGGATCTGTCGCTCTAACAGGAAAGTCAGTGGCTGTCATTCGTCCTTTTTGTGGTTGGAGATTTAACCCGGTTTGTTGGGTCAAACCTAACATTCACACACACACACCTGCTACGGACCACAGACTTTTCGCCCAACTGGGAAATTAGCGCCTCATCTCAGTGTCTGACACCCATTGTGGTTTTAGCACATCAACATGGCCGCCGAGCCCTTTCACTTTAACACTTCAGCTCCAACATTCGACATACGTACATGTTAATCGTCCTTGATTTCTGAAACACGACTTTTAAATTTATATTAATGTTTTTACTGAAAGCAGATCATTGGTGATTTGATTTGAGGGGATTATCCCCAAAAGCCTGCCCTCATTTCCTGATGGTTGTTTTAAACATGATTTAGTCTCGCTAAAGTCTAATCAATAGCATTTCCAATGATTCTGTTGGCAACTGAACACCTGTATGTTAAAACATTTGAGACATATTTACTTATGTGAAAGATAAACGTACCGTAGTAAATCAGGCTTTTTAAATCAGCACTTAAAAAAAAAACTGAAGTTGAATAAAGATTTTAAATTCTTCTAACTTGAGTGAGAACTTGTGGTGATAATGAGAGTGAAAATAATACAGAATTTTGTGGTTGAGAGTTTTTTTTTTTCTTAATATAAAATGATTATTGGCTTTAAACTACAGTATTAAGTTATAATTACAATTCAAGATTAACAAGTTGTCATAACTTAATAAAACAGAAGAAAACAACATTCAAACAACTTGTTCTTTGTTGCTAAATCAATTTGACGAACTTTAGTTTTTGAATTAAAACCAAGACAATTTTATTGTTGACTTTACTTGCATCTTCAAGGTGGCAGGTGAGCCTTCGTCTTCCAGTAAAACCACCTGCACATGTTTTACGGCGCAATACTTTACGTCCGTACAACGTGCCGGAGATGCGCAGCGCTCGATATTTTTCAACTAAATGATCAATTTTAGGTCATATTTATGTTTTTTTCATGCCGTTTTGTATCGAGATGCTTCAAAATAAATTCAGTTCCTCAGGCAGTTTCTTAGAGCTGCTTCGCTTTTCTCAGGAACAATCGGCGTTCCTTTAAGCCTCAGTGTTGCTAATATTCTGCCAGTGTTTGCATTAAATACATAATAGACTGTTGTATGCTAATTCTGAAAAAAAAAAAAAAAACTAAATATCTGTATAGATTATGCATGTTGCTCTCTGACTGCAAAGACTTGAACATGTGCTGGTAATGTAATATCAGGGAAAAGGGTCAACAACCTGGAGCTGAGAGTATGAGTTAGCTAACATGTACATGAGTCCATATGTGCATGTGGGAAGGTGTTGAGTATAATGTTCAGAGTTAGCTTCAAGGTCAGAGGCTCGGGTACACTCCAACACACACACACACACATGCACATGCACGCATGCAGATGATAGTAATAGCGGCGCTGACAGACATGAGTGGCCAGCTGAGCTAGAAGCCTCAGCTGCAGCTGAAAGCCCAGAAAAGGCCGTCCGGACACTTTTAAACATTACCAAACCGATCGCCGAGAGAGAGAGAGAGAGAGAGAGAGGGATGGAGAAACAGAGAGAGAGGGAGAAAGAGAGAGAGACATCTGTAAACAAGAATCGAGAACAGACAAGGGATTACTGCAAATGTCGAGGTCTGCCTGTCTGTGCATGACAAACGGCCTGTTTATCCTCTCCATTACACGATAATTATGTCGATTTAATAGCGAGACAGAAATGGAAACATTTTCTCACTTTATTTGCAGATTTTAATCGCCGGATGCCAGATCGACCCCAGATGAACGTCACATTTCTGTGTGAGCTCAGAATCATTCACACGCCTGTCAGGTTCCAGTGGAGGCGCATTTCAATTGGCTGTTTCTGTCGTCCTGAGGCTCGTCACGAAACCGTCAGTGGAAATGTAAGGTGCAGGTCAGAAATGGGAAGAGTAGTTTGATTATGCGAATAAAGGGTTTCGCTGAGAAAGATGTGAATGATTTAAGATTTCCAACATTTCAATGAAGACGTTCATTTTATTCAGATCGTTTCCTTTTATTTATTCGTTTTAGAAAATTATGAATTTCACAATTTCAAAATTGTGATTTTTTTTTTGTTTTTTTGGAAGATTTACAATCAGGAACTAATTTGTTTAATTAAAAACAACTCGTCACACATAATAAATAATCCTAATGTACAACAAGACACATACTTGCATAATGCAGCGTTTTCCAAATTAAATACGATATATATTTAGTTTTGTACGTTATAACAGCTAACAGATGTCTTTCTTTTGTTTTAAAATGCTACACAATTCTCACGTTGTTTATCATTATCAGGAGAAATACGATTGTGGTGAGAAATATAATCTACGATATTAATGATAGATTTGAATAAACACAATAAACGTAAAAGATTTTGACTGTTTTTCTTTTTTTTTTTTTCCATCATGGCGTCCCTAAATTCTGCATTTTTCTTTTTTTTTCTTTTTTTTTTTTTTTTGAAACGCGACAGAGTCCAGTTATGACGCTCACTGCCAGCGGCGTTTTGAAGACGCTTTTGTGTGTTCAAAATGTTTCAGTGCTGCAGACGTGTTGGACTCGCAGTGCTCCGTGTGTGTGCGTGGGTGTGTGTGTGTGTGTGTGTGTGGGTGTGTGTGTGTGTGTGTGATCCTGCGCCTCCGCTGGTCTCGGCGGGTGTGAGGGTGTGAGTGTGAAGCCGTCAGGTTTCACCACCTCGCTGATGCTGATCTTCGGTTGCCGCTCCTCTGTCGCCTCATAAACAGCGTTCTTTGATGCTCGATTATCTGAAGCGTCTCTGAAGACCGAGCTGAGCCACAAATAATATTGTTTCTTTTCGGCGCGGCGTAAAACGTGAATTATTTCGGTAGCGGCTCTGCGGATGAACGGGACGACGGCTCATCCCGGTGGTGAGAAACGTCTCTTGATTTGGCCAATAAACACGAAAGGAGTCAAAAATACAGAAACATGGAGGATTTGAAGCCAAACTACGTCCCCAATTTAAAAAAAAAAATATTTCAATTTATCACCCTCCCCCACCTGTTGCTGCTGGATAGCTGGTGGAAAAAGGGCTGATGCACTTCTTCTTCATTTGTAAGAAATGTTTGGGAATATATTTTAATCATGATGTGACAAAAACTACTGAGTATTAATAATACAAAGAAATGAATATGAAGAATTTAGATTAATATGAGCTACAGCAACATTTTCCCTTTGGGATCAATAAAGTTTTTTTTTTTATTTATTTATTGAAATGAACCGCTCTCATTAAATGTAGCGATGTCTTGAAATCTACAAGGTGTGCAGGCTGGCTAAGTAAACCACTCGATCAATAATCCACAATATTGGTGACCAAAGTTGATCAGTTATTCAATATATAAAGGAAAACACAAAAATCATGTTCAAATAAAAGGAAACAGGAGACAAGGCAGGTAAAACCAGAAGTTTTAAGTACTAAAAGCTCAGCTGTGAAGAAAAGTCTTGATGTTGGATTGAAACAAGATCAAATTCAGCTATTGATCGAAGATTTATTGGCAGCTGATTCGTGTTGAGGCCACAGAAGAAGCTCACACGCGCCTTGTCCGTCGAACCGCCGGTAAATGTTAACCGTTTGATTTCCACGACCGCAGAAGCTCGACAAATCGGATAAATAAGGTCAAGCCGGGCCGCTTAGAGACGAACAAACAATTCTAAATGGTTTCTAAAACGGACGGGAAGCCAGTGGAGTCAAAATGAAAAAAAAAAAAAAAATCTAACGGGTGTAACGTGTTCCCGTCTGGAGTCTGAAGACGCGCCGCTGCGTGCTGAACAAGTTGGAGATGCAGAGAGCGATGAAAAAAAAAAAAAAAATCAGACTGTAAATGAATAAAGAAGCAGCTTGTTCTGGTCTATAAAGAGCAAAATCATAAAGAAGTAAAATATGTTTGTGAAGAAGCTTTCAGAAACTGAAGTTTTCAAGTAAACCCCTTTGCTTAGGGCTTTCTAAGTTTTTATTTTCCCAAAACCCAAAATTAAAGCACAATCAATATTAAAATGAGTTATTGTTACATTTGGCAGTGGCCAATAATAATTCTATGGCAATAGTTAAATTGCTAGAAGTAGTAAAGTAGTTATAATAACAATAATATATGTGTTATAATAACTTTAAAGCAGTAAGTACAGTTGTTTCAAATTGAAGTTTTTTTTATTTTTAATTTATTATTATTATTTTGCTTTTTGTTACATTAGTGACACTGTGAAACTGTCATAAGGTGAATGTGACGTCATAAGAGTCAGTTACAGTTTTTTTGACAAAAACGTTGAGTTTTAATCCGACCTAGGAAATTGAATTGTCTTCTACCTATTATAAGCGTGCAAATAATAAACAAGCTCCTACAAGAATAAATATGAATTCATGTTGTTTCTGTTGCATTTAGTAAATAAGACTTTATTTTTGGCACATAAATTAGCAGATAATCGTGGCTGTTACATAGTAAATGGGTAAAATTTGCTCATTTTTACCTTAAATTAGTTTTGAATGTCGTTGAAACAATCTGCTTCATTGACTGTGATCTTAAAGAGCCAGACGGCCGGTCTGGGTGTCAGACAGCCGTGTTTTTCTCTTCCATTTTTATCGCCATGGGACAGAAATCGTACTACTTTGGCGAGAGCTTTTCCATTTTTCTTTCTTTTTTCTTACATTTTTATTAGTTACATTTTCTAGTACTTCCACTGTTATTGTTACCAAAAATAATAAACCTTTAAAAAAAAAAAAAAAAGGATGAAAAGCGGAGTGCGGGCCTCGTAACGTGGGACGCCTGGAAGAGAGAGCTGCTTGTTCTGATCCAATGGCAGCTGGAGAAACACCAGGTCACATGGGAGCAAGCTTTCCCTCCAAACAGCTGGTCAAACAATGCCGGCGCTGCCAGACACACACACACACACACGCACACACACACACCCACCCCCACACACACACATTAAACACATGGTTACCTGCCCGTGAAGGTACAACGTGTGTGGATAGTTACGCACAAACTCACCGGTCAGAGCTCATAAAACAAGGTAACTTTGGACACTTTGTGTAAAAACCTTCCACAGCTGTGTCACCGGTGCTGATGGCTGCTGCACCGACCAAAGAAGATCTTTTAATGTGTTATTATTTCAGCTTCTGCTTCTATCAAGCGCAAGTAAAAACACTGGAAGTAAAAGACATCCAAACTGTAGGCGAAGGTAGTGGAGCCTACGGCATCCTGCATGGAGACATCTCAACAAATAACTCTCTCTTTTCATTTAGTATTGTTAAACAAAAGAAAAAAAAACAACATGCAGTTCAATTTGGAAGTTTCAAAACTGATTTATGTGAAAGCACTTGTGCATGACAGCGTGGCTCAAAGCAAACCATAAGGCCAGGAAAACAACCAGAAACCTCAGGAAACATTTAAATGACTTTACACAAATACAGTAATCAGAATGATTTGTGGGAATCTTGACAAGACAAACAAACAAAAAATGTCCCGTGTTTGTGTAACTTCTTTAAAAACCTACAGAGCTCATATGAACAACTGGCGTCTGCAGGTGCCGTGGTTCTCCTGATGTCATGCAGGGTTTCATGCATTCATTGCTGCACTCACTCTGCCTTCCACCTGCAGGAGCTTCCTGTCCAGGCAGCATGGTGCTGCCACCACCTGGATGCTTTCTTCCTCTTGACCACAGAGTCTAAGTTAGCCTTGGTATGAGGTTTTTCTTCAAACAGTGGGTTTCTCTTTTCCACTCTCCCATAAAATGTTGACATGGTGAAGGAGGTGGAGTATGCAGAGTCATGGGGAGCAATGCTCATATTCCTATGTATGATTTAAAAAAAAAAATAAAATCTTTAAAACACTGACGAAGAACTGGTGTAGAGGCTAAGGCAATATGTTGTAAAAAGTTCAATAAGCTATTTTTCTGCTACCTATGTATGAGTATGGGTAGCTAAAAAATGAGGTAGTATAAACCTACATTATGTAGCTTTTACAAAAAAATTATGTTTTTATACATATTTGTTAAAACTGTCACTATGTTGTGATGGTAAAATATGAGATGATCTATTGATGTCTGAAGAAACGTACCGCTCTCGACCAAAAACAGCCAATCAGAGCCAGGAGGAGGGGCTTAGCGCTGTCAGTTAACCTTGTGTACGAGCTGCTAAATGTGCTAATGGTAGAAAAATAAATGACCTTTCCAGTAAAACTGCTTATCCTCCGTCATCGGTGGCTATGCTAACTAGCGTTAGGATTTACGAGAGGTGACCGTTTTAACAAATATGTAAAGAAAACATAAAAAAAAAAAATAAAAATTAAAGTTACATCCTGCTGCTTTAAACAACAACTAAATAAATACATTTTTATTTTTTACTCTTTCAAATCCAACCTTCCATGGCTCTCTGGGTTTTGGTTTTGCGTTGCGACCCAAAAGCTCCTCAGTGGGCCCCATCCGGCCTCCCGGCGCCCTGTACAAACTCATGTGAGCTTATTATTCGTCGGGTTTAAACGTTGTGTTTCCAGGCTGGATCATTAACGTGTAACTACATTGTTCACGGCTTATCAGAATATTTACGTCTCACCATGAGATGTCTGCGCCCGTCCGATCACCGGGCCGGCCCCGACAGAGACAGATTGAGCCAAAATACTAGTAGGGAGAGAGAGAAAGAGAAGAGAAAGACAGAATGAGTGGGAGTGGCTGCCCCAAATACCATCTCTAAATATAGGGAGGGGGGCACAAGGTGCAGAGGAGAGGAGCTGGAGGACAACGGGAATCAGGACGGGGTTAGGAGCTTCTGTTCCTTTGTGTTTTCAACAACACAGAAAGTAACGTTTGAATGTCGTCCACGAGGAAGGCGGACTGTGTTTCTATCCCCAGATAAAAGTGGAGTTTTGTTCATCAAACGCCATTAAACAATTTCCTTGATTGTCTACAAAAAGGAGGCAATGGTGAAAGGGTTTCATTTTAACATTATTATCCACTTGAAGTCTGTCGAAATCGGTTCAGTTATTCTTCCAATTCAAGTTTTACTACTACATCAGTTAAGCTCTGTTGCTCTTGACGGTCGGTGGTTACCATAACAACCGGTAACTGACAGCTCGTCCCCCCTTTTTTTCTGTTGTCGTCCTAGTAATGGTTTGCATTAGGATCATTTGCGTGTTTGCCTTACAAGTATTATATTGTAACATATGTTTCAGATTAATGCAATTATACAGAAGGTTTCATGTGTAAGTTTGCCATGATTGTTAGATGTTTTAAATTACTATAATTAATGTTGTGCCTTTTAGATGCGTTTAATTTTAAAACAGCTGTCAACTGTTCATTGGTCTGTAGCGCTACTTATTCTATTATATTTCATGTGTAGGGGACAGAGGCAGAAGAAATTAGATATATTTTAAATTTCTGAGATAAATTAGTGTTTCAGTTACCAATTATGTGGCAAGTCTTTGAATGTGACGTGTGTGACTATATTTCCTGTACTAAAAAAATACATGTACCCACCAAAGACACTCCAGTAAAGTCACGGACTCTTTTTTTGGACCACTTGCTTTTTCATCCAAACACAAACAACAATTTATGTTTACCATGAAACTTTTATTGGTCGGTTTGAACGTGCTTGTTCACTTCTGTAGCTTCATCAACTCATTGTTCATCTTTCTTTGTGCTCAGGATTAATTCCCGTCTCTTTCAGCAGTGCTGATCCCTGCGAGTTTCCGGACAGAAAGATGGCAGCCGGCGCTCAGCTGATTGGACTGCGCAACCTGATCTTGATGGCGAGGGGGAACTTGTACTTCCTTTCTTTACTTACACAGGTTTTTGTATTTAAGTTAATGTTTTATTTTGACTTCCATTTTTGGTGTTTAGTTTAATAACAAACTTAGCTGTGTTGTGTTGTTTGCTGTAGTTAGTGATTGTATTCGGTTTAGTTTCCCCCCCGTTGTGTTTTAATGGTCTGACCAGCCAGTACACACATTCAGTTCTGGACAAAATGAAGAGCTCACTGCACTGAACCTCATTGAAAACCTGCTGGTTCTTCCACCAAATATGGATTTCTGAGTTAAAACATTAGTATTGTTGTTTCTAAATGAATATGAACGTGTTTTCTTTGCATTATTTGAGGTCTGACAGCGCTGTATTTTTTTCTTTATTGCAAATAAAATCAAAATTTTTGCTTGTAATTTGGGAGACATGTCAGTAGTTCATATAATAAAAGGACAATGTTCATTTTACTAAAGACATATACCTATAAAAGGTAAAATCAGATCATTTTTGCAGAGCTCTCTTAATTTTTCACACTTGTATACATCCTCATGTTTGTTTTTTTTTTTTTAGGTCAGTTATGTTTTCTTTGTTCACATTTTTACACCAAGTTTTGTTTCTTTGACCTCAGCAATCTTTTATTTTGGTAAATATAATGTTTTAGGTTAGAATAAACCCCCTACTGCTCTAGTGCTTCCTGTGACTTGGTCCACCAACAGCGGTTGATCTTTTTCTTCCACTAAGAACATCCCTGACATCCAAAATCTGTCAAAACTACAGTGAAAAAAAAAATAAAATAAAATAAAATAAATAAATAAAAAAATCACTTTTGGTCAAACTAGGCGTAATCACCAAATACACAAACAGACCTGTGCCAGGGGTTTCTGTGGTATTTCCCCTTCACAGGATCGGGTTTTACTGTTGTGCCTGGGGAGGAATTAAACGGCGATCTGCTCCATCGATGGTAAACTGTCTGTGCTGACTGATGGAGTGTTTATGCTGCGAAAAGGAGACCTCGGAGTGAGCGGCGTGTCAGCATGGTGAGTCAATTTATAGCAATCCCTCCATCAGCTCTTCAGTCACACTCTGTAACTCTATCTGTTGGGTCTGGACCTCCCGACGCTCCGCGCACACAACGAACGCACATTTCCTCACGGAGGACGGAATGGGCAAAGTTCAAATGAGTGACGCACGAGTCGGACGTGATTCACGAAAAAAAGGTCATCCGTCACACTGCAAACGACTCGGACGCATTCTTGAAGCGTGGGACCCGGTTTTTCCTCTAAACCCGTAAAACGAAGCCTATGACTGCTGGTGCTTAAAAGCAACTTTAGTAAATTATGTTCATATTCATTTCTGTGATTATTTCAGATTGGAAAAAAAAATGATTCCCCCTCCCCCTAATATTTATATCACAACAACCGAACAATATATATTTTTTTCCTTTTAGGAGGGTTAGAACGTTTTCATACATAAAGAAAAGAAAGATTTAATTTTTTTTTTATCTGAAATCAGAAACTTGTCTGGAATATCTATTAAACCTTTTCTACTGTTTCTACAATGGAAAATCTGAAAAGTGTGGCATGCTTTGGTTTTGTACTACAAGCCCAGTTTGCTCATATTCTTCAACTGAGAAATGTTGCAAAACTCTTACAGAGTATTTTTGGGTCTAGTTTATAGTTTAAATATCTTAGTACACTTGAATTAAAACAAACTTATCTTAAAGGTAACTTTTCAGCAGGAAGTGGGAGCTTGCGTTAAATCGATAATTCCTTACTACTCACTAAAAAAGCCCTAGTCAGAAGTGATATTATCTGAGAGTGGAACTAGTCATTTTTCATCAATATTAAGGAATTATTGACTTAAAATAGGCCAAATTCTTGCTGAAAAGTTACCTTAAGGTTAGTTTAGTCTTATTTCAAGTGTACTTAAATATGTTTACCCTAGAAATTAGACCCAAAATCCTTGGTAAGATTTTTAATTTTTGCAGCAAACCTAGCAAAAGCTAAAGCAGCAGCTCATCACCGGGTCAACCTGCGTGCCCACCTGTCCATGTCGGCCCATATCCTTGTCTTCCTGCCCTGATCTTCCTACTAACTAAGTGCATCATTGGAAACACTCCAGTGACTCAAGATGAAAACGCTCACCAAATTCAGATCTGGTGATTTGGTGACCTGCCTCCACCCCAATTTCAAGTCTTTTTGTCACCTCTGACATGGTTTTCTTCCAAGTCTGTCCTGTATTCAGTCCCTTCCATCCTCCCATCAACCCCAAAAGGCTTCCTGTGTGCTAAATGAAATCATTCCCACATCACAATTATTGTGTTTTGCACGGAGGCTGAAAATTTTCAACTTTGCCTTTGTCTGACCAGAGCCCCTTCCCCTTTTTTTTGTAGGTTTGCAGCTGTGCCACATACTTGCCATATCAGATAATGGTATGAACAGAAGTTTGCAAGGTCCTGTTGTTTTATAACCGAACCCCCCGGTCTGATGTGTCCTTTCGTCCTTATGGTGCAAGTTGTTCACTACTGTTCTCTAACTAACCTCGGATTTCTTCACAGAACAGCTGGATTTGCCATTTGATTTCTGAGGACAGTTTTTGTACATTTACATCATAATTATCCACAGTTATGTTGCATTATCATATAAAATTCCACTAAAATATTTGAAATTCTGTGGTTTAAATTTTCTGAATATTGTGAATAAGTTTTTGATTACAGTTTATTCTTGACAACGTCATCAGTAACAGTTAGCCGTGCCGTTTCCGCTGTACACCCCTTCCGCACCCCACAACCCCCACGTTTAACCAGAAGCTTTCACCACATTTAAATGATTTGCATTTTCATTGACACTGTCAGTTAGTTTTCCCCGTCAGTCGTCACTTTTTGAGTATCCGACAACGCCGCGACATGCTTCTCAGGGCAAAGGTCAAAGAGTTGGAAACCCCGTTACAAGCCGGAAGCCCCGGGCCTCGTTTTCCGGACTGTTAGGAGATCGAAGACGTGAGGAGAAAATATGTCAGTGCCGATATGTTAGATGCTGACACAGAAGCAAAACAGAGAGTGAAACAAAGGGAGAAAAGTGTGAGTTCTGGAGTAACGGCATCCTTGAAGCAGATAAAAGAAGGAAAGTGTTCCTAAAGACAGATTTAGAAAAGTGTTCAGATTTAAGCTTCTGCTTATTTGAGGTAATTTGTAGTTAGTAAATATTTTACTCAGTCCTGAATCAACTTTATGGAACCAATATGGAACAAATTCAAATATATTTTTGTTAGTTAGTAAAATTTTAAAACATACTAATACATTAGCTCCTTTTATAATATGTCATCTATTTTAGTTTGCTAATGTTTTCTATAGCTAGTGTGCTTTCTTAAATTTTATTTGATATTGCGAAACATGTTATTTTGTAATAAGTGTGGAATTAGATATCCTTTATACAAAGATAAAACAACAACAACAAAAAAACTAACAACTTCAGAAATAATATAACTCAGTTTTGCTTACAGCAAATTTTTTGAACAAATTGAGTCAGTTAGCAAACTCCTGATTTCTGTGCTGCCGGTGCACGTTCCGCTTGTCTTTTTAATCTGAAACAAGAGCGTCATCGGAACTGATGTTAGTATCTATTGAATATGTATAGCGTAGCTGCTGTGTGAAGGCCTCAGATGTTTGCTAGAGGACATTGGTGAATAAACAGCATGATGAAGATGAAGGAACTCAGCAAATTGGTCAAGTTTAGAGAAGTTTAAAGCGGCGTTAGGCGACAAAGTAATGTCCTAGTCTCAGCGTTTGGGTCAATTCATCACTCAGTACCAAAAAGAGAAAAACCTGCCAATACTACTAAACTGACCAGAAAGGAAATTTATGAAGAATTTGAGAATAAATCAGGTCAGAAGTGTTAATTCTGTAGAATCAGCTCAAATAAAGCCACTGGTGAACTTGAAGTGAAATGAAAGTTAAAGGCGTGGATGTATAAAAAAAGTATCCCATCACAAACAAACCTAAGTTACAGACCGGTGGACCCAATCTGAGGGAAATCAAAGCCAATAGAGAGTTTCCCAAAGAACCATAGTCACTGTCTCTCTTCAGAGGTTACAAATAAAACACAAACAGCTTTCCATACTTGACGTATGCCCTCCCTTATGTACGTTTAATCTTCAAGCAAACCGCCCCACACCTCCATATATGGCGACCTGCAGGTTTGATTGAACCTCCTCAGACACTGTAAATGTAAATGTGATCTGTTTTTAGACAACACCCACTCTAAAAATGTAAGATATTGTTGAGGGAAAGCCAGAAGAAGTGTCCTTTGCCATAAATTATGCAGAAGACTCATTGAACGTGTGAAAGGAGGAGGACGGGTCAGACGAAACAAAAATGTAAGGCTTTTATTTCTCATTCTAAATGACAAATATGGCTGAAACTCGCCCACATCCCTGCTGTGAAACATGACGGTAGCAGCAGATGTGAGCAGAATACAGCAAAAAAAAACTGGAGAGGTAGAGTTTAGATAGAGCCTAAGAAAAAAATCCAACCCGACCTAGTAGGCATCTGATCAGACCCAACTAATTAACTTTAATTATAGACCTGAGCCTGAAATAAACCCGACATATTCCATTTCATTTAAAATTCTACAGCTTTCGTTTTTAGACCACCATTAAAGTAAGAGGTGTAACTTGTCACGTTTTTAGCTTTTCAGCTTAGCGTCTTCCACTTGACGCTTGTCGTAACCGCAGAGTGAGTCAGGTGCAAATCTGAATGATTGGTCGGTGTGTGATTGGTCTAGGATCAGGGTGGAGCCGCATGAGCATGCAGTGTTACGGTCTGATTAACGTCTGAATCGTATTGACTTTCTGTATTTCCTCAACAGGTTTAAACCATCTACTCCTCTATTTACACTCTGTGGATTAGTACAGCTTTATATCTTGATTGGTTTTCTCCATGCTCTATGTACTAAAGGCTTATTAAACGTGTCAGAGAAGCCTGACTTGACCTGACCATCAATGGTTCTAGTCTAACCAGGCCTGAATTGGGTTGGGCTCTGGCCATAAATCTAAATTCCACGCAGACGTTCTAATGTAAGCAGGACAACGACCCTAAATATAACACCAGAGCTACGTAGCGGCTAAGATCAAAGCATATTCATGTTTTAGAACGGCGTAGTCAAAGAACAGACCAAAATACAATTGAGAATTTGCATCAAGACTTTAAAAATTGTGTTTAAAATCCATCTACATCTGATCTTCAAGGAAATACATTGAAGTTTGTGATTCTAAAGCGACACAATGCGGAAACGTTTAAGGCATGGTGATAGTTTTCTACGTATGAGGCCACATTAGACAGGGTCTCATACAGAATACTTGATAGAGGGTCGCTTTCTGGATCACCCGACAGTCCAAATCAAAGTTACATTTTTCACAGAATTGTCATCTGCTCTTCAAATTTTAAATTTTAAATCCGACTTGAGGCAGAGCTCCCCTGGTCTCCAGGTGTCTCTCGCGCTCCGCCGTCCCCGTTCCCACTAGAAGTCGCGGCGCTCGGGTCGCTCCTGCAGACGCCGGGGCGGAGAGGGGGTGGTGGGGAAGCGAATGTATTTACTGCATGTAGACACGTGAAGGTCAGACACGTAAAGCACTTCTGATTGTTTTGCCAAATGGCAGCCCTCGCCTCGCGTCGCCTCACGCCAGATTTTCTGCGGGTACTGAATGTAATTTCCACCACCGGGGGGCTTGTATACGCCTCGACGGTAACAGCCACGGCGAGATTTCAGAGAAACTTTGGGAGGTGACAAAGAGCGGCCTGTGCTGACATGCTAGGAGAGATAATAAAAAAACAAGGAAGGTAACGGTTTGGTGTGCTCAGCGTGGAGGAGAAGGGGGAGAGAAGAAGAAGAAAAAAAAGGAACATGGAGTGGGACTCATTCTGGAGCTGGAAGTCGGGCCGTAAAGGGACGTCTGAGGCCCCAGAGTCGTGTACGGCGGCTAAATCATGCTGAAAAGTTTTTTCCTCCTTAATTTTCTGTCTGGCAGCCCTTTCCCCCATCAGATAATTTAGAGCTTGTTCCTTGGGAGCACTGGGCACTGAGCATGAATTATCCACCATCCACTGCAGCTTGGCTCAGGACCATAAATGCTGAAGAATGAGCGACCTCTCGCTGCGTGCAGAAATGGCATGGAACTGCACTTAGCCTACAAGGTCCTTACAAGTTCTCAAGAACCTTCATTTTGCTGGTTGTTGACCCTCTTCGAGTTCACACTGCAAAACAACCGCAAACCTTACCAAGAATTTTGGTCCGGTTTCTAATGCGAATGTCTTGGTACACTTAAAACAAGACCAAACTAACTGAAATGTAGCTTTTCAGCAAGGGATATGAGCTTGTTTGACATCAATAATTCTTTAGTATTGATGAAAAAGGCAGATTGCCACACTTGTAGCACGGGAAGTAATGTCGTGAAAAAGTTACTTTTAAGTTAGTTTTGTCTTATTTCAAGTGCGCCGAGATATTTGCGCTAGAAACTAGACCAAAAATACTGGGTAATATTTGTATTTTTTGCAGTGTATTCATATGAATTGCTATTTTAGAAGGTGCTAAAAACAGGGCTGAAGCAGCAGAGAGAAGTTATGAATGTTCACACTGACCCCCACGTGTATGTAGGGGTGTGCGTGTGTGTGTGTGTGGTCTGGCTGACCTCAAAGGTCATGGGGGTCAAAGGTGAACAATGTAAATCCTGGAGGTCAGAGTTTTTCCGTCTGACTTCAGTCACTCAGGACCGACTGACCGTACACGTTTCAAGGAGAACGCTGAAGGAACGACGGAGTTAATCAGGAATTTCTTTGATTTGTCTCTGAAAAAGAAGAAAAAAAGGTCAAATGTGTGAAGTATATACACAAAAACACAAAATTCAAAAAGTATTTAACGCTTCCACATATAAGCAGAAATACATGTAAGGACACTCAGTGGGGACCCGGAAAATCAACCACACACAGGAGTATGCAATGGGGAAATAAAACAAGTAAAATTTATTTTCTGATTCTGATGCTGCTCACGGTGCGGTCATCAAACACTGTAAGTGCAGAGGACGGGTGGGGCAGAG